>CM018037.1:30566575-30754075 GCA_008638375.1 Nyssa sinensis | reverse complement strand
TAACGAATGCATTTTACTTTTTATTTAATTATTTGTTTTTGAAAAATCATTAATTGTTCAACTTTGAAGGAGAGGGCAGAGGGGAGGCAAAAGTCACAAGATAGAATGAAAAAATTTTATGATAATTTAAATCAAATTTTATAATATATATTTTAAATTAGAGTATTACAAATTATGTCACATGTCTAAAATTGATTTTCGTGATTATGAAACTGTCAATGGTTGCCGCAGAGGAGACTCGATTCGAGACACTTAAATTTTATTATTAACGTCTTTATTGTCTAGTTACACTTCTGGATAGGTAGATTGTCATCTCTATACATACAATTTTAAGTTACTTTTTTCCTTCTCCGTTTACTTGTATCAAAAAGAGGCTTTTTAATCCCATGGCCCAGGTCCGAGTGAAACAAGCACTCATTTTTTATTCAATTAGCATGAATACAATTATTCAGAGTAACACATATTAATAATAGTTAAATTCTCTCTCTCCCGTTATTGTTCTCGTAAAAAAAAAAAAAGCCCTTATAATTTCTTGCACTCCCATTATATATAGAGTATTTTAAAATAATTTTAAAATTGGATCAAATAATTAAGAATATTTATTATATCACGTGGTGTTTATTTAAATTTTCTAGGTAAAAACCACCGAGTAATTTCTTAATTACAATGATTATACAACTCTTAAGTGATACGATTTCCTTTTATTTTCCTTTTTAGGGTAAGTTTTGAATGATTATGTTTCTGAATATACTGAAAAATGTGATTTCAAAATGCAACAGGAGCTTGGACTGGGACAACCCTGATGGTATCAAATGTGCCAAGGAGACCACCCCAATTTTGAACATGTCAATGCCATTGAACGTTGGCACGGACCGTCGAGTCTTTGTGATCGTATCCAATGTGACTCAGTCTATGAAAGTGCCGGTTCATTTCATCAACATAACCACCCTCTCTGAGTATCGAAAAGACGCACATACCGCCGTTTACACCATTAGACAAGGGAAATTGCTCACCAACGAGCAAAAGGCCGATCCGGCCAATTTTGCTGACTGTATCCATTGGTGCCTTCCTGGGTTACCTGACATGTGGAATGAGTTTCTCTATACACGTATTATTTCTAGATCATGACATGTGTGAAACCCTTTTTTTCTTTTTTATCCCATAATTTTATTTCTTACACCTCATATCTTTTGAGCTACATTCGAAATTTGGGTTTTTTTTTTTTTTTTTTCTTTTTTTGGGCACATTTGATCTGAGGTGGCAGTTGATTCAGCATGTTGAATGTCTTACCAAGTGGGAAAACTCAGACATGGATGTAATCTGCTTGAATTGTATAACCCATTTGTTGAAAAGAAAATAAAGTTAAATTCAAAATTGTAAGTAAAAGAAAATTGCAACTTTCAATTTTTAAATAAATGGATAAGTAAATTACATCGATGCTCATACGTTTCTAACAATTACATAAATTGTTTTTCGAAATTTTTAAAATTACATTGCTCACTCTTTCCTTGTCTAACTTTTTTTTTTTCTTCAAAATAACAAAAATAATCATTTTCTTATTACTTTTTTTTCAATTTGACAAAATTTTTCTAACTTTTTTTTTTAAAAAAATTATTTTATATAAAAAAAAATATGAAGTAAATAACTTATATTTTTATTTTTGATTCAAGAATGATTTAATCAATATTTATTTGAAAATAAGAAAATGTTAAAAAAATGGTCAAAATTGAAAAAAATGTAAAAAAAAAAAATTACTTTTGTTATTTTGAAAATAAAAAAATAGACTAAAAGGGAGGTAAATGTAATTTGTTAGTAAAAATAGAAAATGTTAGTTCAATTTTAAAAATTTTAAGAAAAATTAATGTAATTTTTACTAAATATATTTATTGGAGGCTATTTTTATTTAATTTCTCTTATTATTGGTATTTATTAATCATAAAAACAATAATTTGGACCAATAAGAAGCAGTCCTAAGTCAATAGTATTTTGGGACATGAATAATTTGTGGTATCATTTAATAAAGTATTCATTCAATAATATCGATGGCCACAAACACAGGTTGGCATTTCAGATTGTGGCTGTGTGCGCGTGTGGGGCTGCGAGTGATATGAACCTTTAGACTTGGCCGTACAAAGGATCGGAATGATACCCCCCATCTTAATCATATCTGTCGGAGAAGGAATTGTTCTAAGAGGGATATGAGTGGGCAGAGCATTTGTCGTATTACATGCTTGTTTGGGTGAGATGATAGAAATTACAATTTAAAAAATAATTATAAAAAAATATCATTTAATTAAGTTATTTAAGTATTTGAATAAATATGTTTAATAAGTGTTTAAATAATATTGTAGTATTTGAATTAACTATTAATAAGTGTTATTAAGTTATTTTTAAAAAAAAATTCACTAAAATTACTTTTGAAAAAAATTCATTTTGAATTAAATATGAATTCATTAAGTGCAGTTAATAAGTCGAATAAAAAACTTAGCAAATTAAAAAAATTCGTTTTGAACTTAAAAAAATTATTAAGTGTGATGAATAAGTTGAACTAAACATAGCCTATATCTAATTTTAATTTGAGCTTATCTTATATTTTGACATGTAAGTGTACTCTTTGTTCTGTGATGAAAATATGTATGATTAGATCAATAATTAAAAGGTTTCTTTTAAATTCTTGTAAAACGAACAACATTGAGGGTCATTGGAGAGGTCTCCATAATAGCATATTTGACAATCAAGTGAATAAATTGAAAATCTTATATCTTTTCCAATAGTAGGCAATAGATGTACCTTGTATCCTTTTTAAAGTTTAGTAATTAGCTTGTGCATAGGATTTTTGAGAGTAAATTATAGGATTATGATTTGAGTTAATTTCAAGACCGTAGAATTAATCAAAGTGTGTGCAAGTTGATTCAGACATTCAATTATCAAAATATATATATATATATATATATATATATGATTTCTAGAATAGTTCGAAAATTGATAATTGGCAGAACTAATGTACGACCTCTTGACAAACTTACCTAATGAATTGACCTAAGAGGTCAGGTCAGGACCCTACACGACTTAAATGTTTATGTGTCCCACTCTTAACTCAATGGTATTTTTGAGTATATCAATCTCAATAATACTTTATCCTGTATGTTATAATTTATTAAAAAAAATGAGTCATTATATATAAAACATGATATTATTAAATGAATACATAATAATGATGACAAATTAATCTCATTTTTTTAATATTATTAAAATAGCACATGTCATGTTAGTTTGTCAATTTCATTTCAGAATTTTTGTGTCCCAGACAAAGTAAAGAGACATAATACTTTACTAAATTAAAAACATTGTTTCAAATCTGAAATATGTTATAGAGTTTGGACCAATGTTATATGTTTTTTTTTCTCAATTATTTTTGAAGTTTCTATGAATGAACCCATGGACCTCCCCCCCCATCACATTAAAGAAAACCAAAACTGGAGAATCTGATATTAAGTTGACATTTCAGCCTCAGAGTTGTCACCCTATTTTATGTTTCCCATCCACCCAACCTCTCTCTCTCACACTCACGTGTGTCATTGGTGGCTTCTAATTCTTCACTCCACTTGTTTAAATGGCATTTTTTTTAATATCAATTTAAATATCATGTTAACACTTATTTAGTGAATTAGAATAACTTTGATAATCATGTTACGGATGGTGGTTATGAATTTATTTGAATTCTTGATGATTTATTTGGCTCAGTTTTTTTTCGAATAATTTAGTAATTTCAATAGGCTCTCTAGTTCTAATGGAAGGAAGTGTTTTTGTGAGTTACCATTAATGCTATGCTTAATAGCGATAGAATAATACTATTCCTTACCATAAAATTTTATCAAATTTTCTTACCTGCTGACGTGGTTGTTCGGGTGCTAGTCAATTAAGCCTCTAGGTATATGCAGGTGCTAATCAATTAAGCCTCTTGGACTCACCTGACATGACTAGTACCAAGAAGCTGAATTCACTAACATCAAGAACAGCCACGTCAGTAAGTAAATTTTTTCAAGTAAAATGTTAAGGTAAAGATAGTATTACTGATAGCGATAATGACCAACTTAACACTATTGGTCTGTGACTCTATTGCTTACTCTTGTCACAAGTTGCCATGTCTTCTTAGGGTCCTTTTGAAAGAATTTCAAATTCTGAAAAATTAATTCAAAAAATTTGATTATTAAAGATTATGACGTAACTCAACTTAACAAAGCTGACTGTTATACATAATGGGTAATGCTTTAGTGATGGGTCTAAGAATAAGAGATGTAAATAGCTAAAGATGTTTAGAGGAATAAATTCTTTTAACTTCTAAAAAACCTCATTTTACAACAACAATTTGATAGGCTCCTCATATAAAATCATGTTTTAACAATTGTAGGGAAAACGGCCAACTACGTTTTGAATTCGCACCCAAACAAACGAGCCCTAAGGTGAAAGAACCTAATGTCCGAATCCCTCAATTTGCAATCTGTATATCACAGCCATCCATTATGATGACTAATAATTATTCAACATGCACTCAAAGAATATACAATCTTCAATTAATTCTCAAAATTAGATTAGTTACTTTGGGGGAAAAATTAATAGATACCACCTTGATTAATTTGAAACTCTAGTTTTGATTTCATCAGAACCAATAAACATCAGTGACAGTTAGTTGAATATGCGGGCCACTTATTTATATGGCTGATATTTATTATCTCGAATATAATATACTCGAGAGTCGAGACCAATAAAGTGAAAAAATGAAATAAAATTTTTTATTTTTTTTAGCATTTTTCTTAAAAATTATAGGAGAGTGACATATAACTTGTAATCAACATTTGAAAGGGTTTAAATGTAAGCAAGGAAAGATAAGATCTTTCTTGGATTTTATTTAAATTTTAAATATGAAATTCTGGTATTAAAATGTGTTGATAGAATTAGTTTGTCTTATCAATGAAAATATTGAACTTATCTGTACTTTTATCAACTTATCTGCCTTAGTGTTGTATTATAATGTTGCATGCAGAGCATATAAAAGAGAAGAATTAGGCATTGAATTCTTATTGTGGACAGAAGAAACAAAGGAAAATAAAATAAAAAGGTAAATTATACTTATCTTTTTTAAGGTTTTTAACAAATACTCATATCTTTTTTAAAAATTTTGAAATTACATTAATATCTTCTATATTATCTAACAATATACAGATACCACCCTCCAATCAATTTTTTTTAAATGACCAAACTGTCCTATTTTATTTATTTATTTTTACATTTTTTAAATTTTGACCAATTTTCTTTAACTGTTTTAATGTTTTTGTTACTATTTTATATAAAAATAAATTTAAGGTAAATAACTTATTTTTATTTTGAATAAAATTAAATTTAAGGTTTTAATCAATATTTATTTGAAAAAAATAAAAAAATGTCAAAATTTAAAAAATTGAAAAAAAAAAACATAAAAGTTGAAGTTTTGTCATTTAAAAAAAAAAAATTTGACTAGAATGAGATATTTGTATATTGTCAGATAAAATAGGAGAGGCTAGTATAATTTTAGAAACATTAAAAAAGTTAGTATAATTATTATAAATTCTGAAGGAGATCAGTATAATTTATCTAAAATAAGAAGAAAAGGGCTGGCATAAACCCAATTTATTGGAAGTGATCATCAAGAAATTACTAATATTTCACTTGATTTAGAGTGTGCTGTCTTATCCATAATCAAACAAAATGTGCACTTATGTACCACTATTTAAGTTTAAAATTACATAAATACATGGATGCTACCAGAGTGAACATATCACAAGCATTATTATTGACGCAACATTAAATGTAATAATAGGATACGGATACATCGATATCCTAATTCTTATAAAATCATACAAAGATAATAAATTCTCTAAAATTTGATATATGAATATATTATTGATTAAATTCAAATAATGAAAATCTACTACCTCATATATTTATAGGCATAGGAGACTATGGAGTTGACTAGGAAATTATAACTACTATGCTAATTTTAATAAGACTAGAAAAACAATTGAAAAAATTCAAAATTGGGGTTTTTTGTACTAGATAAAGATAAGAAGATAGGAACAAACAACATAGCAATATGAAATTCTTATGTGAAATAATTGAAGAAATGTAAAACAAAATTATTTTTCATAAATATTAAAAATGTCTAATCAAACGCCTAAACGTGTGAATTCAATCAAAATCTGTCTTCAGTTGCAAATGAGACGAGTTTAATACATTGACATGTCTTATCATAAAATATAGTGATTTCAGGTATACTTATGTTAAGAGATTACTTGATACAAAACATTTTTCGAAAGCATTCTCAACCACTTTTTTAAGAAATTTTGACTTTCTTTGTACTGTTTTCTCTCTTAATCCTTCATAATTCTCTCACTACTTATTCTACATCAAGCTGCATATATAATTAGATGATAGTAGCTAGCTTTCATTAAAGAACAAATCATATTACAATATTATTAGGATAACAATAAAATCTTTGCCAAAAAATGAAATAGAAATAATTAATAAAGCCATTGCTGTTTATTAATTAGGGGCATTGGGCAGTAGGAGTTCAGTTTTGATTTTTGTAGAGTAAGATATGACCACTTTATTACAATATGTTCAAGCTGTCACTCAACAGAAAATTTTTGTCAAATAGTATTTTTTGGTTGTTTTCAAACTAAAATTGCAATCTACTCTCAATGAATTAGCATACAAATCATATATCTCTAGAAAACTCGATGAGTCTAATTTCTAACCCAAAAAAAAAAAGTGAAGCTCAGTTTTGATTTTTTTTATAGTAAAATATGGTTATTTTACCGCAGCATGTTCAAGCAGTTACTCAATAGAGAATTTTTGTTAATTAATATTTTTGGATTGTATTCAAATTAAAATTACAATCTGTTTTCAATGAATTAATATGCAAATCTTATATCACTAGAAATCTTTATGAGTCTACTTTCTAACAAAAAAAAACAGAGCTCTATTTTAATTTTTTTAAACTAAGATATGAGCATTTTACCACAACATGTTAAAGTTGTATTAAATAATTAGATAATTTTAGTTTTAAAATAAAACTCTCACAAACTCACAGTTGAAAGAAGAGCGTGAACAAAACACAATTTCAAACCCTGTTCCATTAGAAAATAAATAAATAAAAGAAACAAGAGAGAAAAAAATAATGATACAAAAGCCTCTCTTTTTTTGTTAACATGATATACCAGTTGTACCTAAAAATTTCTTAAAATTAGTTGTAATTTAAATTGAAAAATATAAGCAAGTGGAATTTTTAGAATCTTTAATCATTATATGACAGAAAAAAACAATTTAAACTTTCAACACACTTTGTTTAGTCATTTATTTTGAAATAATTAAAATCCAGTGGACCACCTTATTTTGCGAATTCTTTATGAATTTTGTTTTCTTTGCTTTATATGATCTCATTTTTATACAATTTTTTTTATAGAATTTTCTATATAATATGAATCTTATTTGATAGATTTCGATTTGTATAATTCAAATATATATATTTTATGAAAAACGAACTTATATATGGTAAATTATTTAATTTCAGAGTTTTAAAAATAAAAAAGTGATGACAGGGACATGTTGGACGCAGGTTTGTTGGAAATAAGTTCAGTGTTTTTTCAAGTGGGAGTAATTTTGGCTTTAAGAATAAAATAATGGTGCAACCTTACCAGACTTGGGATCACACAATTTAAAAACTTAATAACTTTTGGGGTTAAGTTATTTTTCCTTGAACCTTAACCTCTGGACAGTTATTTTGAGGGACCTTCCAGTAATTAATTCTATTAATTAAGGGATTGGGTAGTAGGTCTATTGTAAAGTACTTAATTAATATAAAGCTCAACTCAAAATATCTTGATCTAAAAGTCTTAGGTAATTTGTTGACAAAAATGTCACTTTAGTATAAAAAGTCAATGTATTAGGAGAATGTTACTAAAAAAATTCACGCAGGTCCAAGTTGGTTTCACTAATGCCACATCATCACCTTTTTTTTTTTTTTAATGAATGTCAAAATTAAATAACTATCCATATATAAATTTATTTTTCATAAAAATTACAAATTTGGACTCTAAAAATCAAGATCTATCAAAAAAGATTTATATTAAATATGAAATACAGTTTAAAAAAATCATGTTTTTTGAACAGAGAAATTTCATTTTATGGACATAAATTTGAGTTTTTTTGTAAAAAAAATATCCTATCAGTTAGTATTTTTGGGTTGTATTTGAACTAAGATTGCAATAAACTCTTAATGAATTAGCATGCAAATCTTATATCACTAAAAAAGTCTTTGAGTCTACTTTCAACAAAAAAAAAATGAAACTCAGTTTCAATTTTTATAAAGCAAGATATGAACATTTTATCACAACATGTTCAGGCTGTCACTCAACAGAAAATTTTTGTTAAATAGTATTTTTTATGCTATTTTCAAATTAAAATTGAATCTTCTCCCAATAAATTAACATGCAAATCTTATATCATTAGAAAGTTGTACGAGTTTATTTTCTAACAAAAAAAAAAAACGGAGCTCAGTTTGTATTTTCTAGAATAAGATATGGTCATTTTACTGTAATATGTTTAAACTGTCACTCAACAGAGAATTTTTGTTAATTAATATTTTTAGGTTGTATTCAAATTAAAATTTCAATCTGCTCCCAATGAATTATCATGCGAATCTTATCATATCACTAGAAATTTCTATGAATCTACTTTCAAGTAAAAAAAATGGAGTTTAGTTTAGATTTTTGTTGAGCAAGATATGACTATTTGACAACATGTTCAAGTTGTCACTCAACAGAGATTTTTTATTTAATAATATTTTTGGATTGTTTTCAAATTAAAACTGCAATCCTCTCCCAATGAATTAGAATGCAAATCTTATATCATTTGAAATCTCTATAAGTCTACTTTCTAACAAAAAAAAATGGAGCTCAGTTTTTATTTTTATAGAATAAGATATGACTATTTTACCACAATAGATAGTTTTTGTTAAATATTATTTTTGAGTTATTTTGAAATTAAAACTTCAATCTACTCCCAATGAACTAGCATGCAAATCTTATATCACTAGAAATCTCTATGAGTCTACTTTTTAACAAAAAAAATATGAGCTCAGTTTCAATTTTTGTAGAACAAGATATGATTATTTTATCACAGCATGTAAGTCTACGAAAAAAAAGATATGCTTAAAAAAATTATGATTCTTGTTCAAGTTGTCACTCAAGAGAGAATTTTTGTTAAATATTATTTTTGGGTTGTTTTCATATTAAAATTACAATCTACTCCTAATGAATTAGCATGCATATCTTATATCACTAAAAACCTTTAAGTCTACTTTACAACAAAAAAAAAAAAATTCGAAGCTAATTTTTTATTTTTGTATGGCAAGATATGGTCATTTTACCACAACATGTTCAAGTTGTCACTTAATAGAAATTTTTCTTAAATATTATTTTAAGATTGTTTTCAAATTAAAACTGCAATCTACTCTCAATAAATTAGCATGCAAATCTTATATATCTAGAAAGCTCTATGAATCTACTTTCCAACCAAAAAAAAACGAAACTCAATTTTGATTTTTCTAGAGTAAAATATGATCATTTTATTGCAGCATGTTCAAGTTGTTGCTCAACAGAAAATTTTTGTTAATTAACATTTTTGGGTTGTATTCAAATTAAAATTTCAATATGCTCCCAATGAATTAGTATGCAAATTTTATATCACTGGAAAGCTTTATGAATTTACTTTCTAACAAAAATAACAGAGCTTTATTTTAATTTTTCTAGAGTAAGATATGAGCATTTTACCACAACATATTCGAGTTGTATTAAATAATTAGATAATCTTAGTTTTAAAATAAAACTCTCACAGGTTGAAAAAAGAGCGTGAATAAAGCACAATTCCAAACCCTGATCCATTAGAAGAAAAAAAAAAATAGGAGAGAAAAAAAATAGTGATACAAAAGCCTTCTTTTTTTTTTTCTTAACATGCTATACCAAATGTACCTAAAAATTTCTAGAAGTTTTGCTGTAATTTAAATTAGAAAATGTAAACAAGTGAAATTTTTAGAATCTTTAATCATATATAACAGAAAAAAAAAAAAACTTTCAACATACTTTGTTGGTTATTTATTTTGAAATAATTAAAGTCCAAAGGACCACTTATTTTGCGAATTCTTTATGAATTTTATTTTCTTTGCATTTTATGATCTCATTTTTACACAATTTGTTTCTTTTATAGAATTTCTTATTTAATATGAATTTTGTTTGATAGATCTCAATTTGTAGAATTTAAATATATAATTTTATGAAAACGAACTTATATATGGTAAGTTATTTAATTTTAAAGTTTTAAAAATAAAAAGTGAATGACACAGCATATTAGGCACATGTCTGCTAGAAATAAGTTCCATGCTTTTGTAAGTAGAAAAAGGGGAGTAATTTTGTCATTAAGAATAAAATGATATTGTCACTTTATGACTATTGGACTTGGGATCACACAATTTTAAAGTATCTTTCACTAATTAATTCTATTAATTATTGCAGTTGAGAACAAGATCCTCTTTACTTTTCTCTCAATATGACTTCAGATATATACAACATTATAAATCTGTCATTAAAGAATTAAATAGGAAATGATGTGCAAGGACACGATGAAAAAAATTGGGAGGCTCATTGCGTTTTTACTTCCCTCTATAAATTGAGCCACCATTGATGTCAAGAGCTTGCAGACCAGTTCCTCTATTCACAATCACTTTCCTCCACTTTTCTTTTCTTCTCAACAATGTCCTCAACCAAACTCTTTGCATTTGGCTTCTCTCTACTTCTATTGCTTCATGGTGTTGTTTCTATTGACTATAGAGCTGCACTTACCAAATCTTTGTTGTACTTCGAAGCTCAAAGATCAGGAAAGTTACCACCTAACCAGCGAGTGCAATGGCGAGGCGACTCGGGCCTAAACGATGGCAGCGATGTTGGGGTAATCTCACAAGAAAAATTTTATACTCATACGTATCAAAATTTGATATGTAAAACTTGTTATAATATGAAATATATGTCACAGTGTTAAAATTTTGATAGGCATAATCAGAAAAAATCTCATACTATCTTACTGTTAAACTTTTTTCCCTCATGTGAGTTCTACATTAATACCACATCAGAATGCCACACAGGACGACTGTCTCACTGAAAATTCTCTCATTAACATGGACTTCATTGTTAACAGGTTAATTTGGTGGGAGGATATTATGATGCTGGAGACAATGTGAAGTTCGGATTTCCAATGGCATTTACAGTGACAATGCTTGCATGGAGTGTGGTGGAGTTTAGATCACAACTCGCGGCCATGAACGAGCTTTCGCATGCTCTTGAAGCTATTGAGTGGGGAACAGACTACTTCATCAAAGCTCACCCAAACCCTAATGTGTTTTATGGTGAAGTTGGAGATGGTGACTCCGACCACAATTGTTGGCAGAGGCCGGAAGATATGACGACGCCGAGGACTTCTTACAAGATCGACCAACAGCATCCCGGATCAGACCTTGCCGGAGAAACTGCTGCGGCTTTAGCTGCAGCATCAATGGCTTTCAGTATATCAAACCCTCGCTATTCCACTATACTCATCAGCCATGCAACGCAGGTTTCTCTCTAGAGGATGTTTAGTATTTCTCTCTTTAATAGTGTCACTGTTACATCAATCCACTACTCAGATTTTCTTCTGTTAGGGGAATTTTCATGACTGTTTTCGCTTTAAAAACAGGATTCATATCTTTTATATTAACTTTATCTCAATTAACTTTAAATTATTATACTTTGTGAATGTTCTTATACTTTGTTTTATACAAATTAATAGGCAATTTCTATATACAATGTTTATATTTATATATATATGATTTTGAAGAACCTGATACACTATATATCTGCCAATGTTAGCTATTTGAATTTGCAAAAAATTATCAAGGGCAGTACCAAAACAGCATACCAGTGGCCGGAAAATTCTACTCCAGCAGTGGATACCAGGTAAGATGACTGTATCTATATATGTATCTAATTACCATTTAGTTTCACTGAGAAAGGAACCAAGAAATACATACAATTACCACGTTGTTTTGTCCTAAACAACACTGCAGGATGAACTGCTATGGGCAGCGGTATGGCTACACCGGGCAACCGGGAATCAAAGTTACATCGATTACATGGTTCAATCCGGCTTCAATGGTGGCACCAGATCCATGTTCTCTTGGGACGACAAGTATGTTGGTGCCCAAGTTCTCATTGCCAAGGTAAGGCACATGCAGACTCCACCTTTTGATATGTGATAGAAAGCATAAAGCAGTTACATTGCAAATGTATGTAGAATCATATAGTATTCTTATCAGTACTGTTAACATATTATGTAAGCAAGTATTACTGTATTAGAGCTGTAAATGAGGAGTTGACCTGATTAATGAGTTGTTTATACTTCGTTTGATAAAATAAACGAGTTTTAAACTATGTTTTGAACTTCGTTTGTTTGTTTCAAATCGATTTCAAATAAGTCTCTAAACAACCAATCACGAATTGAATTCAATTAGCTTATTTTTTACGTTAAATTACACTAACCTCCTCCTCAAGTTTTTGATAATTATATTATTCTCTCTTAAAATTTTAAAATTACACACCAACCTTCTTATTTTTACTACCAAATTATAAATGCATTTTTCTTGTCAACTTTTTTTTTCCTTCAAAATGATAAAATTGTTCATTTCATTTTATTTTATTCATTTTTTTTAATTTTGGCTAATTTGTTTTAAAGAATTTTTTATTTTATAAAATAATAAATTTAAGGTAATTAACTTATTTTCATTTTATATAAAAATAAATTTAAGGTTTTAATCAATATTTATTTTATAAAAAGAATTAGAAAAAATTGGTCAAATTAAACAAAAAAATGTACTACAAAAACATAAAATAGATTATTTTGTCATTTTGAACAAAGATTTGGCTGGAGGAAAGTATTTGTGGTTTTATAAGTAAAGTACAGAATATTAATATAATTTTATAAATTTTAAGAGAGGTCAATGTAATTATCAGAAACTTTAGAAGAGTCTGTGTAATTTACCTTATTTTTTATATGATATTAGAATATTTATTATTTTATCGAGGTGAGTTCTAATCAAACTTAACAAAATGACAAGTTCTAAATCATGTTTGATTTTAATTTATTTATTTTACGATCCGTTCTTGAACAAGTCGAGTCTGAATAACTTGATTTATTCTAGAGCCATACCAAGTATGCAAATATATATTACAAGAAAACCCTATATTCTATTCATGTGCTTATATGAAAATTTTGTGATTTTCTACGACTCACAGCTTCTTCTGGAGGGAAAATTAAAAGAGAGTGAGAATTTTGGGGCCTACAAGAGCCAGGCAGAACAATACATATGTAACTGCATCCAGAAAGGAAACAGCAATGTGCACGAAACAAGTGCAGGGTTACTATGGTGGCAGCCATGGAATGATCTTCAATACACCACCGCTGCATTATTTGTGACTACTGTTTATGCCGATTACTTGAGTGCTGCTAAATCTACCCTCCGTTGCCAAGTTGGTTCCCTCACACCTACCAATCTACTTGCATTTGTCCAATCACAGGTGCGTAAAAATTTGACATGTGACATATATTTCATATCAAAGGTGAAAGGTCTATGGGACTAGGCTACGCTACAGTTTCTCAAATTATAAAAAAAATAATTTATACATATAAAATCTTTACCATTTTAAAATTAGTCAAACCCAAAATTTTAGTTCAGTTCAGTCTTTACTTATTATTTCTTTCATTTTTAGCACAAAATTTTGATCCCTTTTAAAATTAACCCAACTCAAAATTTTCACCCAACTTCAACTTTTAGTTATCATTTCTCTCATTTTTTAGTTCCAAAATTTCTACTAAAAGTTTTTTCAAAAAATTTGTTTATCCCTCAGTCTAGTAATTTTCTTGATTCTACCCTTGTTTCATCTTCATGGGTATAGAAGTTTTCTATAATTACTTTACCTCTTTGAGTTGGAAAGATTACTAATGTCGTTATTATCTAAAAATAAAAAGTAATTGATTTATTCTAAGTTATTTGATAATTACAGAAACTAAACCCCTCTCTGAAATTATACTACCCTACTGACTATTATATTAATAATATAAAAAATTTCTCTTCATACAAAATTTGTCATTATCAGTACCAAAATTTTAACTAAATATTTTTATGACTAAAATATAGTTATATATTACAGTGACATCTCGTATTTATAAGAAAGGTTCTTATAATTAATAAATATTAGAAACGATGTTAGCATAATTATTTTAAAAGGTAAAATAATAAATTTATATTTTTTATTAATGTGTCCTATCAGAAATCACAAGAGATGATTTTGTAATTATTAAATTTAATTGATTTTGTGAGGTGCATTGTCTGGTTAGGTGAATTACATACTGGGTTCGAACCCGAGGGGCATGAGTTACATGGTAGGGTTCGGTTCGAACTATCCCAAGCAAGTTCATCACAGGGGGGCGTCGATCGTGTCGATCAAGCAAGACAGCACGCCAGTGACGTGCAAAGGAGGGTATGAAGCTTGGTTTAACAAGGCCGCACCGAACCCAAATGTGCTGGACGGGGCACTTGTTGGGGGCCCAGATCAAGGTGATAACTACTCCGACTCCAGACAAAACTTCCAGCAGGCTGAACCCGCAACTGCCAATACTGCACCCATGGTAGGAGTTCTGGCCCGGCTTGCCTGAACTTCATTTAATGTTATCTGAGCTTTTTTTTTTCTTGCTTTGTAAACGTACCCAAACGGGTGACATTTTTTTTCTTTTTTCTGTTTTAAAAATGTCGTTTCAAAAGACATTTTTAAAAATTCATGAATTCAAAAATTAAATACAAAAAACGTGGCATCTTTTTTCTGTTTTAAAAACGTCATTTCAAAAGGCAACTTTAAAAGTTCATAAATTCAAAAATTAAGTACAAAAGTGCATGGGTGAAAGAAATTAATAAAAACTTTACATGTGAGGTCAAAAATTCTGATAGCTACGCTGATCACAGAACTGATGATTACAAATTTTTGAGTTTGCAAGGGTCTTAAGAGATGATATGATTAAATCATTATACAGCATATGCATATACAATTGCATATGTTAATGGTGGATGTTGTTTTACCGTTACCTATATATTATAGTACATACACATCTGTTTTACATTATAAAAAGGCACAAGACCCAAGGACATGAAATTGTACCTGAAGTTCAGGCAGGCTTTAGCTTCCTCCAACCTCATCCTGGGACCTGGGGTGTTTTCAAGTTCAGGTTGGCTGCTGTTGTGAGCAGAGCTCCCCAAATTTTAATATCCACAAAAAAGTACACAGCGAACATTCTCAATAGACGAAGTTCCCTGTTTCACCCTCTTTGTAAAACTGAGGCCAACAACTGTCTCTTCATTTGATGGCAAATCGATGTGGAAAGAAGACATGATAATGCTCTTCTTCAAGGATCCATCAACCCAGGCCTCAGCCATTACCCTCGGAAGAAAAGTAGAGTGTATCGATCTCACCAATTACATTGACATGAGTTCTCGGCAATAATAAACGCAACAAGGGAACGGAAGAGGATGTGCGCATGGGCTTGATTTTCTCCACAGCCATTTTTATTACAGATGGTGCCGGTACACTGTACCACTGGAGATACCAAGAAAGAAGTGTCGAAAGCTTTCCTTCCTGACATTCCCCACTAGGCCACGTTCCTGATTTCATATAATTATAGAAACCATTCTTTAATTCTGGAGAATAATTAAGAAGCTCTTCTACCCGCTTCCTGAGTGACCCCAGAAAAGTAGATTGAACAATGCCGCCTCTTGAAGTTGTCAATCTTCCATTTAGCAGAGCTTCACTGTAGGCAAGTGCAAGCTGCATGAAACACACGACCATAAGCATTAAACTAAGAGGCCCTTCCTATAAATGCAACATGAGTAGCACTATCAATCTTGGAGACTGAACAAGCAAGTGAAGGAAAGCAAAATTAACAGACAAATTTGAGCAATTTAAAAGGTGATGACAAGCATCAGACATTCTACAAAATCAGCCCCAAATAAATAATTACCATCTTTTTTTCTTTCTTTTTTTTTATATCTTGTGTGTGTGTGAAGCTATCACTCCAACCAAAGAATTTGCTTCATTCAACCAAACATATTGAGTGTACTCCAGAGGATCAGTGACTGGCTCCTGATTTCCAATTTTTTATCAAGAGACATGAATGATCCACTATTGCCTGCATTTTAGTGGCTGATGTATAAAATTTTAGTCTAAACAACCATTGTATTGATAACCAACTAATTCAAACTTCTTTAATATTATGCCACTTGTATCAAAAGGTTGAGGTCGGGTCTTGCGCAATGGTAAGGTTGCTCCATTGTGACCTAGAGATCACAATTTCGAGTCGTGGAAATGGCCTCTCTGCTTGCAGGAGTAAAGCTATGTCAAACCAACCCTCCCCAGACCTGGCAATGAAGAGAGCCCTGTGCACTGGGCTAACCCCTTTTTCTGTACTAACAAGTTGGGTGATATCTATTTTAACAGCATCAACACAGTTATGACATCTATGTACTGCCTTCACTTTTATGCATGCTTCAGTTCATCCAAAATGTCAGTCAACAATATTTGCCACCTCATAAACCATAATTCTTAGCCATCTTACTGGTTTAGGCAGGAGTCCCCATAGCAAATCCGTTAATATATTGGAAAAACCTACAAACTACATCTCAACTAAATCTGGCCAAATCAGGCCAACATCACTTGCAATGATTTTGAACCTAGGTCATAATTTCTACAAATGAGCTTAGCTAAGCAAAGGCATTTCACATATGTTGGAATCATCTGATGCAGAAAATTAGCTCTCAACAAATCAAAATTCATTTTAGCCACTCAAAGCACAAGAAATTACTTCATGTAAGAAGAAAGGATTGTAGAACAAAGTAGCATCATAGAAAATTACCTTTAAACTGGAGATAAAGAGTGAGTCACTAAAAAATGTTTTACCACTAGTAACCTGATCAGCCATAGACCAAATCATTGTGTATAATGACAAATAGACCTGCATAAGTCACAACAATCATATATCTAAGAAGTGATGTAATATAAAATTGTCATGAAATAAGTCATGACAACAGATATCTGATGATGTGAAACACTTGGAAAGAATTTTGTGAATTTAGACGTATTAATGCATGTTTATATGACAAGAAATAAATGTTAGTTTTGGTATGCTAGCCATCAAGGAGGGTGGTAACTTCAGTTGGGGGGACATTACATCACAAGCTACAAAATTTCTATTAAATGAATACCAATGAGAATGCAGGCTAGTCCGGACCAAGTCACACATTTACCTGTAAGAGGGCTGGTCTGTCCTTGCTCACACACTCAAATAACACTTGCAAGCAAAATTCCTGGAAATCAATGTCAGATCCTGCAAAATTGTCTGGCAACTCGTTACTACAGGCAGCCACAACTTAATAGCAAGGAAAGAATCAAATTCTCTTCTAATGGAGGATAATGATTATGATATTGCTAGTGTCCAGACAATCACGAACATGGAGGCGATACAAGCATTGAATAGGCCACCCCCTCGTGTGTTGATAGATTTGACAGAAAAATACATGTTTATAAAACACACATTGTAAGAGAGCTATATAGACCAAGGATTAAAATTTTGTTTCGTACTGTTATTTCAATCACCCAAAAATTGGAAACATTTCGGAAACATAGTGGAAACGATGAAACAAATCAAAATGTGTATAAATACCTGGAAACATAAAGTAAAATATATAAATGTGTAAAGATAAATATTATAGTTAATTAGTTAAAAATATTTTAGGGTACATGTCCATTCACATTAGACGATACTATGATAAAATTGAAAAAAAAAAAAAAGTAAATGTAAATTAGTCATTAATAACAAATAATTCTTTACTAATTAAAACTGGTATAAAAATTTTAGAGCTAATTTTTTATGTAATATGAAATTATTATCTATTTGTTATAAAAAATAAAATAATTATAATTAAATATAATACAATACCACAACCTAATAAATATATAATGTGTAATATCCACGAATTAGAAAATTGACACAAGTTACATAGACCATTATAAGCAAAACAAATTTCAATTTAAACCTATTATAATTAGTAACTAAGTATTAAAATAAATTATCTATCTAAATTTTATTTCCATTACTTTTACTTTTCATTGTTTACTATTTTTGAAAAATAAAAATATTTTCCTGTAATTTTGGGTCTTAATCATTTAATATCACCCTTCATTTGAAAAATAAATAGATATTATCTTTTACTAACTTCTACAATTGTTGTTGATACAAAAGAAATATTTTCATTATTTCTATATGTTTCCATTAGTTTCGGTATGTTTCCACAAAAACAACTTTGTTTTCCTAGAAACATGTAAATTTCGGTATTCTACTAGTGTTTCGTTTTAGTTTTTAAAACAAAAACGTTTCGATGAAAAAGAAATGAAATTTTAATCCTCGATATAGACCCCCCACCCTGCGAGGGGAGACAATACAGATACCTATTCAGCTCCACATTTAACCACCTCTATAGAGGATAGTCTAGTGGATCGGTACTACTCATACTACAAGATCCTTGCATTTATACTCAAGGAGAGGTAAGTCTTATAGAATGTAAAAAGAAAACATGAAAGTGACAAATACCAGACTTGATTGCAGCAAATTACGAGAGCAGTGAATTTCAAGGGTCCCAAACAATGTTGCAAAGTACTTTGCAGTCATTTTAACAATGAAAAGGGAATCAAAAAAATTTGAATCTTTTAAACTCTTGCCTTGATGTAATATAAAAGATTCATATGGACCATTCCAGTGTCTCCACATCTTCACTTGATGCAAATGAAATCAACTGAAAAACAGTCTTCTTGTCATTTTCTTTCACTTCCTGAATTAAGTCCATAATTTTCAATGATACTATTTATTTGGGATAAGCATTCTGAAAATTATTAACAAAGTTCAGGGAATTGGCTCTTCACCCTTAACAGCACTTTTGAGTAACATCAATTGAAAAGCATGATATCAAAGCTACAAGGTAAATTGGAGCCTTCTTTACTGTAGGGTCAGAAGCAACATAATCAGAACATGGTTCCTTTTGAACTGCTGGAAAATGTGAAAAAGAGTGTGAAAGCATACTTCAAAAGAATGGATTCTCTGAACACAACTTTTATGCATTGCTGATAAATTTTTAAGCCATCTACCCTTTTCTTTGATGGCTAAAAGTAATCCACTAAAGACACCAACATGGAAAATCCTGTGGACACAACAAATCTACAATAAGCCCGGAAATAAAAAAAAAAGATTGGCCTAACATCTATGATCCCAATGCAACCAATAACAAAGAGAAAAAATCACCCCAAAACCCGAAAAAGAAGGGAGCACTGCACACAGAGTAAGAACACCTCTACCAGTCTACCTGCCAACTCCAAACACTCCAAGTAACTTCCAGAAATCTGCCACCTAAACTTCAAGAAGACCCATCTCACCACCACCCTTGAAAATTCCCAACCCCAGCTGCAAGGGGATACCCTGTTCCTCTGTTTCATCTTGCTTCATAGTGAATTGGAATAGATAATTTTGTCAGTTCACTCTCACATCTTGAGCTAGACCCCCTTCTCTTCTTTTGACCATCCACTCGCCCTCATTCTCCACCAACTTTCAGTATCCCCAAATAAACTCATTGCTTCATCTTCAAATCCTTTGTACAATACTCCAAGGTGCCAATGCCTCCCCAGAATCCTCTTTACTACCACCTAACACAAACTACTCTGAAATCTCCCAATTTGATCAAGTACGGTTACAGGTTTTCACTCAAAACCAAAACCCAAGTCACCTACTCCATTCCGTTTCTGAGAGAGGATCAGATTCCCATCCACCTCAAGTTGAAAACCACCCATGATAAAGATTTGAGACTTAGGCCTTGTTCGTTGGGATTTATTTGTAGCTCCCCACAATTTCGGTCATCAATAAGCCTTAAAAAATGTTCTATAAATATAAATGGAATACCTAATAAAGTTCATGATAAAATATGAGGCCGCATTTATATTATTTTTCCTGCATAGAATTGTGGCATTTCTCCAGCAATTATTAAAAGAGGAAGGTTTTTTAATTGTAAAACAAAATGAGATGGCCAATCAGAATTTTCCCTTTCATATGTTTGATATAGTTAATATATTGTTTTGGACTATTTCCTAAAAAAGGGTCATTACACATTGTTGGTTCTGCTTACACTGGGTGCTATGAAGGATAGAAAAACCTTATCTCTAACATCATTTTTGCACAGAGTTGTTGCTATCAAACTCAAACCCAAATTTTCATGCCAAACAGTCCCAGTGTTTTGGACGATCTCCACCTCTAAAAAATTAAAGTCAAAACCAGTTTTCTAAAACAGGGCCAAAGTTCATTCATCAAAATTTTCTTTACAAGCAAATCTGTTGTCATAATAATAAATCCATGATCTGATGTGCCCACTGCCTGAGTGTCTGTTCTATGCCCAATACTAAAAAATTTATTTTATACTTCTTGACATAATGAAATGTGCCAAACGCATGTCCAAGAATGTTACAATTTCTTGACTGAAATGGTGTCCCAGGTTTTAGCTTAATAAGGTCAGCTTATTGCTTTTGAGTGGGAAATTATGTACTTAATTCAAAACTAGCCATTGGGTGATGGGGCCCATGCTTTTTAAGCTGAAATCAGCTTATTTCAATAAGTTGCTCCTGGGTGCTTAATTGATTAAGCTGGTAGAAAGCAATGTAATTTTACCCAATTATCATTTCTTCTTTCCTTTTTTATCGTTTTGTCATTTTAGTCATTTCATATTTCATAATCACTTTTCAACAATTTTTACCAAACACCTAAATGTTTTTCCTCATCATTAGCTACTTAATTTTGACAGCTACTTAATTCCAATAGCTGCTTATCTCCAACAGCACTTTTAGACAGCTCAGCCAAATGGGCACAAATACAAATAGCTACTCTTCAAAAGTGTGCACGCAATTCAAGTATAAATAATAACATCACACAGTTACGCTTAATGGTCACATGATGACTCCATATTCCTGAAAATGATTTTTTTATGCATTGAAAGAAAATTGCCACACATAAAAGTCGGTTGTGTCATTCAACTGCAAATCCTAACCAAGCATTGTTATACCACACAAAAATCTTGCATAGAATGTCACTGAATCATTTAATTGTCATTCAACTGCAAATCCTAACCAAGCATTGTTATCCCACACAAAAATCTTGCATAGAATGTCACTGAATCATTTTATAACATGAAACATTGCAGATGCTTAGAAAGAAAAAAAAAGGAAATATATATAAGAACAGAGAACATGCATACTTGCCTGGTGTTCCATGAATGATCACGGCAGAGTTGTGCAAAAGCAATTAAGCTTGGATCAGAAGAGAAGGTGCTGACCAACTGATCAACAGTAACTGCACCTGCTCCAATGCAATCATTGGTACTTTGGGTAGAAGCTTTCAGACTAGTCAAACCAAACACCTGCATCAAGGACATTTATTTCATCCAAATAATCTTAGAATGCACAGGGAAAGGTTCAATCGATGGTAACATAAATGGGACCACAACCTTGTGCATAGCTCGTGACAACAGTGACTGACATCCTATGGGATCATCCACATATGAACATGCTCCAACTTTTCGCTTGATATATAGCACACCAGAGTTAAATGGGTCATTCTTGTCTTCAGGACTCCACCAAGGTTTCTCTGTAGAAAAATGACACTTGAAATTCACTGGAACGACTCATGATTAATAAATATAAAGCAGCAGCATCCATTATACCTTCAGGAACTAGATCTATTACTTGAGGCCAGTATCGAGGACCGCAAACACGAACAGTCTTTAACTGCAGCAGTATTTTAAAGAATCTGTTAATTTTTAAGATCCAGTTTCATGAATTCAGCAAAGGCATATGACAGATGGGATACTCTCCGATGGTCAATCCACCAGGGGAAGCATGGAACTGAAGAAAACGGGGTGCAAGTAAATATGATATATGAGGAGGCTAATATAACAATTAACTCCATTTAATAAAACTGCTTCTTGTTAGGAAATGTCCTACACGCTGCCAACCATATATATATATATATATATATATATATATATATAAACCTAAAAAATTACATCAGTTCACGAGGGTAAAAATAAAGAAAATTAGAAATCATTGATATTACTCAAAAAATTAAAGCAGTAGCAGTTAAGTGGAGAAGCGGGTATTATGTGATCGGAGTATACCTTCAAAATTAAAAGGTAAATTTTATAGAACAACTATTAAGCCAATCATGTTGTATGGAACAGAATGTTGGCCAGTTAGGAAACAACAAGTTAATAAAGTGAGTGTAGCCGAAATGAGGATGCTAAGATGAATGTGAGGTAAGACAAGAAATAATAGAATTAGGAATGAACATATTCGTAAGAGGGTAGGAGTAGCGCCTATAGAAAATAAATTCAGACAACATCGGCTAAAGTAGTATGGTATGTAAAACGAAGACTAATAAACGCACCAATAAGAAATAGCGACAGGGTTAATATTGAGGGTCCTGTTAGCGGGCAAGGGGGGCCAAAATTAACTTTAGTAGAAGTAGTTAAAAAAAATATGGTAATGTGTGATCTAACGAAAAGAATGGCCTTAAATAGAAAAGAATGGCGAGATAGAATGCATGCAGCCGACCCTAAATAATTGGAACAAGGCTTTGTTGAGTTGAGTTGAGTTGTAGAAATCATTGATACTCAAAAGAGTTCATTCTAACATTATATTAGAAATACGTTGATTGTACTGAACATATATTTGAGAACAAGAACAAGAGGACCGAAACTTACAATAGCACGTTCTGGGAGAATGCAAGGGGTGACCTCACAGAAACTTGTCTCTGCATAATGTTCAGTTTCCTGACTTGTAACTTCAAGAGGGGCATAAACTGGCAGGCCTGTATCAACATCAACTGTTTGAATCCAGCGAGCTTCTGTTGCAAGGACATACAAATGCCTGAATGCCTGAAAAATGTACTTCCTTCAGATAATAAATAGCTAAAGAAATAATAAAAACCAGAAAAATAAAAAGGAAAATGAGGGAAGAATCCTCCGATTCTTCCATTTACAGGAGACAGTTAAGTGGAGTTTGGCATCACATCTAAAGCACTTAGGGTGTCTGCTCAGTCAATAATAAATATCATTAAACAATGACATTTTACCATGATTTTCAAAAGTCAAATAAAAATAGAATTAAGTTGAAGCATGGGGAACCATTGAGTAGCAGCCATATCAGTTTTAAATGGGGCCCTTGAATGATAGCTCTAAGATCAATTGACTCTTCCTCAAATCTTTGGGTTTTATTCAGTTCTCAACCTCTCTTTTTTTCCTATTTTTTTCATCAAAAAATAAAAAAGGAAATAAATAGAAAACTGTAATAAGACTTACTACTTTTTTATTTTTATGTACCTGAAGGTGGCATCGATTATCATTTGGTCCTGTAGGTAAGCGTGGATACAGAGTTATGAGCAAAGCAGCAATAGAACTGTTGCTAGTTGAAAAAGTCCGCATTCCACCCCCAAGAAACAAGAAACCAATAGCTAAGCTTACCTAAAATAAAGCAATATCAATTTTATCAACATAAAGATCTCAAAATCAGACACAACTTGTGTATTCCCTCCATCCCAATTTAAGCGTCATTTAGTCCTTTTTTTGATGTCCCAAAATAAAAGTTCTGTTTGAAAAGTCAATGCATAAAATACAGTGAAATTTCTAGAAACCCTTTTTTACCAATTTGATGTGTTGTAGTACCTAATGTGAAAAAAGGTTAATTTTGTAACATCATATTTTCTACTCAAGTGTGAAAGCAAAAAATACAAGTTCCCTTAAAAAGATGCTTCTCCTAAGGACTCCTAAATTGGGACAGAGGGAGTATTTTATTTCAACACTAAATTCATTATAAAAATACATGAAAACTATGTCCTTTTCATCTCAAGCAAGAAACAAACAATTATGCAGAATGCAGAATTCTGTCAGATCACTAATATCAAGCTATAAGATTTTTAACATTGAGGGTTGGTCAGAGAAGTTGTGCATGTTACATGCAGGAGAGGATTGTACATGTGACTAGCTGTTAACATCAAATAATAACTACCTTGTAATTTATTAATACAAAGCTAAAACATTCTTATGTCGACATATATCTAACAATTAATTAAGGCATTCCATAGGTCAAATCACAGGCATTCTTCGGGACATACGTTTAAAACCAAAACTACAAATGAACTGAATGTTTGTGGTGTAACCTTTCTTACAGTTCTTCAAAATAAGAAATAACCTTCCCTAGAGAGAGGACTGAAGAAAGGAATAACAAGATAGAGACAACAAGATCGGAGAAAAACTCCAAGAAAGTTGAGGAATTGAATTACAGAGAGACGTAATAGAAAGAGAGAGAAAACCAAAAATCTCTACCTTGGTTGGTACCTCCTCCACACCCCCACCCCCTCCCCACATTGGAGGTTGAGGGTTCAAGTCCCCTTAAGGGGCAAAGTGGTGTGCATGTGTAAGATTTACCTATCAAAAAGAAAGAGAAAGAAAGAAAAGAAGAGAAGTTCCAAGAGAGAGAGACATGAGAGAAAGGAAAGGAGGAGTTCAAAGAGAGGGAGACAAGAGAGGATAGAAAGAGAAAGAGTGAAAAGAACAGAATTTTAGGGGGGGAGAGAGCACAAAACTCTTCTAAGTATTATTTTTTCAAACTCTATTCATCTATAAGGACTAAGCCCGCTTTGCACAACTAAAGCTTATTAACAGGCTTTATAAAACCTCAAAAAACACTTAAAAATACCAAAAATACATCTTACCCATTATGGTAACATATGAAGCCTCATCATTTACACGATTTCTAAACCCTTGATTGTGCAGTCCACTCAATTATACCCATTCTCCTATGATTTTGTAATGAATATTACTTCGAAACCGACTAGCATTTCTCGTTGCCATAAGGGCCTACACGCTTCTAGCATGCTTCGAAAGAAGTTTATAAGTAAGCCAAATGCCGAGGTTTGACATCTCATCACATGATGGAAAGAAAACAGACTACAAGCAGTTCCTCGCAGTTGAGACGAGATTTCACGCTACGATTGCAGGAAAACTTACTGCCATTTGAGTACCATAATTAGCATGTCCATCTGTAGAGTTTCGACCGCGAAGAAATTTCAATAGTCGAAAAGTTTGAAGATGTCCAGAACCTGCCATAACCTATTCTCCAAAATATCAGCATCAGACACTTGGTTACAGTTCTTATTGACAAAAGGTGCAAAACTGAACTACGGGAAGAAAAAAAACTACTAACCACAGACAGGGAAAGAACAATAAGGTGAAGGCATGTCTCCAATGTGCACCCATCAACATAGTGAGACAACCCCTTTGGCAAGGCATTTCCAATTGTAACAGACACAGGTTTGATCTGCAGACATTGAAATGAATAATTTACAAACTAAAGAAGATACAAGTTGAGCAGTCTGTCAAGTTCAGACCTCGTTCAGAAAGTAAACAGCATAATTGTAAAGCAACTCCTGTGCATTTCCATCTCTTGTCCCAGCAAATCTTAGACCTGCCAAAACAGAAGTCAATTAACATCATGAACAAATAAATCAAACTAAAGCATCCAAAATGAAAGGAAACTTCAGCAGGTCCATAAGTAACCAGATGTTCAGTGAATATAAAAATCTAAATGGAAACTCATTGTCCTTCGGGAGATTTCCCCTTGTCAGGTTGGAAGTGTATTGCTCATAGGTTGCCAACAATCATTTATGAGGGAAAAAAAAGGGTTAGAACAACTGAAAGCCAGCAATCGAATACTTTAAGATGCTAGAACTCAAAAATACTCAAAACTAAGAAGGGGCGGGAAAAAAGATACTAGAAATCTAGAATCCCCTGTAAGAACCACATAAAATTAGAACATCTTGACAAGTCAGTCAATAAGCTTCGGGAACACTCAGTTTAGTTATAAGTGTCAGTAATTTTATGCAGTTGAATGGCTTTTAGGTAAAAAAAAATTCCCCTTGTAATTGTTTGAATGAATAACCCAATGTTGGTGCCCCCAGTGCAGGGTGCTTGTAGCATAGACTACTGGCAGACCAAAAATAATTGTATGCTTTTGCCTTTTGTCTTCTTATAATCATATTCTCTTTTGCATTTTGTGTTTTATGAGAATGTTGCCTCTAAATTTTCACTCTAATCTAATAATGGCCAGATATCGCATCGTGTACAATGTCTTGTACTTTATAAGCAAAACCTTTGTTTGATTTCTTAAGACATGGTATATGATGGTTTTCAGCAACTAGTATCCGGTAAGAAAGGATATTATTTCCGTCACCTATTCTCCAAATTATTATTATTTATGGATAGGTAATAAGATCGAACCAATAACCCCACCCCTCCCTTTTAGGTGCCTAAGATGTAACCTAGCCATCAAAATAATTTCTTTAGACATATGGTGTGCAAATAAACTATACTTAATTTAGTGTAGTAAAAGGCGAAAGGCGCTAAGGTCCTAGATTGCCCGAAAGGCGAGGTGACAAAAAAACGTTAGCTTGAGCGAAACAAGGCGCTAATAAAAAATAATCAAAAAATTATATTAGACATTAAAAATTAATTTCTTCAAAGTCAAATAGTGTCTTATAATTATATTAAGTATCATGTAACACTAAAAGGTTCAACTTATAGTGTCTAAGTGATGTGATCATTCTACGTTTGGTGCTTTATTCTCAATGAATATCCAAACTTTTGTTATCTACTCAAATCTAAAAACAATATACAAAATACAAAAATGTTGAATGCATATTGAAAAAAATCTGAAAAAAGAATACAAAAATGTTGATGCTATAAAACATAATACTGAATGTAAAACATAACAAAAAATATTGATTACAAAAAAGAGAAAAGAAAAACATAACAGAAAAACATTAAAAAAAAAAAAAAGATACAGAAAGCTACAAAATAACAGAAAAACAAATGCTCATTCAGAATACAAAATAATAAATGTCGATGATCTTTTCTATACATGAAAAACATAATAGAAAGCTAAAAGCATAAAAAATTAAAAAACTAATACAGAAAATAAGAAAAATAGAGAAAAAAGATAGAGAGACAGGAAAAAAATAGATAAAGTGACAGTCATGCAATACAAAAAGTGAGGAGAGAGTGAGGAAGATAGAAAAAGAAAGGAGAAAAAAAAAATTTTGAAAACATAACGAAAAGCCCTAGCTTTTTGTCTTCAAACAAAGACAATCGTGCTGCACATCTCTATATTATTGTCCTTTATTCTTTTACCTTTACTTAGACAAAAATGCCCCTCTACCTTGAATAAAAAATCAGCAAAGAACAGGGACATTTCAAGTAAAATCTAGTAACTTTAAAAAGGCTAGCGCCTTAACGCCTCTCGCCCAAGCATCGCCGCCTTCAATCCACCTTGCCTAGACCATAGCAAAGCGATGAGCCTTGAAAAAACCTCACCTTGTCGCATAGGCGACCGGGCAAGCGCCTTTGACAACACTGACTTAATTATTTTTATATATATATATATATATATATGGAAATAAGAATAAGAACTAGTTAATCACAAGAGAGTGGGTGCGAAAGCATCCACCAAGCTTCTAGATCAAGAAATTAAAACGAGAGAAAAAAAAAACACACACACACACACAAGCCAAGCTCTTCAATGATTTTATGAATTCAAAAGTTGACAACGCGTGCAGACCTAATATGACCCTTTGTTGGTTCCCACTCTAACCATATTAAAAGACATTTAACTACCACTCATGTAGAGTAGGACCCAAAACAGGTACAAAACATCTAAAAGAATTTCTAAAACAAAACTTTAAGATCCATGGAAATTTCCATTATGAATATTTGAGTAAAACACTAAAAACATAAATAACTCTTAATAAGCCGTTGAAAATGTAACTTTAATATTTATATCCTTTAAAGATCTTACCGACTCCAATACCATGACTACAACCAACTTCTCTAAAGAGAGGATGCAACCTTAGTATTTATATCCTCTAACACCTATTAAAGTCAAAGTAGTACCTAGAAAAGCTAAACTCCAAACTTAAAAAATTACTCTGTGGATGATCAAGCAGCCTTTCATCCACAGTATCCACCTCCACCTTCATGTATCCACCCGTTGTAATTGATCTGCGTCACAACCACAGGCTCCTACCCCTCCCATGGAGCGCCCAAGGGAATCTTTGCCTCCTCTTCTTTTTGGAGGCCTCCTCCATGATGGAGCAAAGCCACTCGACCTCCAATCGAGTCACCAATAGCCTTCGCACAACATTCACTCTCCATTCTATGATCTGGAATATCTCTCTCCAACCACCACCCTCATCAGAAATCTCATACAAGTTCCCCCCACACTACGCTATCATCATCTCATATAACCTCTAACAATAATACAAATTTATCCCATGTGCATATATGCATACATCTTCACTTTTACAGCAAGCTTATTAATTTCCAGCTTCTGATACTGATATTTCAAAGAATGCATCCACCAACTCAAGATAATCAAGACTCTCAGAAAATTACACACGATGTTAAACCCAGGACAAATATCGTAACAAAAAAGAGAACAAGCAGTAAATGAAAATAAACAACAAAGAAAATGAATTATTTCATGAATTAGCACAAATAACAACTTACCAAGAGAAATACATGCTCCCGTGACAATATTGACATATGCCTGAACAAATGCTTCAGCATCCATTTCATCAATATCGCCCAACTCATCTCCAAGGCCTTTGACGCCATTGTGGACAATTTCAGGGATCTGCGACTGAATCCAATCTTTGGATGGATGAACCCTGAATAATACAAGTATATAAAGTCAAACACTTTGAGAGCAAGTAACAAACATAACTTGACTAGTTGGACAGTTTTGGTGAATAATGCAACCTGCTCCACATTATCAAATTCCGAGCAATAACACGAAGCATTATGAAGTCAGGCCTCACATATTGCAATTCAAACTGTGTATGAGGAATAGAAAGTCTAGACACCATTGCCTCTGATTCAGTCTGTAATAAATACAAGGTTAAGTGAGCATTCTTGAAAGAAGAATCCAAAAAATCTGGGTTAATATGAATTTAACAAAGGAAACAAGCTGGATCACCATTTGTGGAAGGATCACGTATTTTATACTTGTTACAATTTACAATAGCTACCATACAGAGTTACCTTTAAAAACATTAGAGCCAGAGCAATTATAGCTCCGGGCGCAGTGACGTCAACATTGACCAGAGTTCCATCCATCATCTAAAATATCAACAGTAGAACCATCAGAGAAAGAGAACCCTATAACACCAATTGCTTGGGAAAAAATAAACATTTTCAACTTTTAGTGTTAGCAAATTATGGTGTCCAAAGATAGGATGAAGTTTACACAACCTGTCCAGCACCGCGACTGTGTTCGTCTGTTGGAGTCAAGAGAAGGGATCTATCCTGAAGAAGAAAAATAAAAAATAGAAAAAACGAAGTCATCAGAGTATCATGACTTCAATAGATCAAGATAGTCAAAATTTAATTGCAGTATTTAGAAAAAAAAAGTGAAGCAACAGCAACAAAATTTTGAACCACAATATTCCACAATAAACATATGAAGGAAAAAAAGACGGTATCAAGTAAAGTCGCCAACAACATTACATTGTGAAGTTCTTTGCCACCAATGTATTGGAACAATCGGTCAACTAAAGTATCCATGAAACCAAGCGCATCTTCCCCTCGACCTTCAATTAAATAGAAACAGTTAGCTACATCCAAAAATATTCATAAAAAATTGATTAATCTGACCACCTATACCCAATGCAACAAGTCCCAATGAAAATCCGGCAGAAACTGCATAACCCTCCCTTTCAAGTACATTATCGCCTCCACTTCTACGGCCTATTTCAGCCTGTGAAAGAATATAAATATACGTAGTCACCAACAATGCATCAGATAAAAAGGTATCCCCCACTTCCATCACAATGTTTTTGATTGGGAAGTGGGGGGAGTGGAGGAGCTCATGGCTATTTTGGGTAGGCAGGTGCTGAGGAGGGACTAGGGAGAGGGTGATTCCATGGTTTGGAGGGTGGAAAAGCAGAATAATTTCTTGGTGAAGTCGTTTTACAACCTGCTGATTAGGAAAAGGGAAGAGATCTTTCCATGGCAGCTGATTTGGAAGTCTAGAATTCCAAAAAAGGTTGCCTTTTCTGTTGGGCAGCAGCTTGGGGTTTGATTCTCATTGTGGACAACATGAAGCGAAGGGGTTTTCAGCTCCCTATAGGTGTTGCGTGTGTAAGATGGAGGTGAAGACTTTCAATCATCTTTTTCTCCATTGCACGGTGGCCTGTGATGCTTGGAATATGGTTTTGATGCTTTTTTGGATTAAATGGGTCATGCCGGCTTCCTTGAAGAAAATTTTTTTGAGTTGGAGAGCTAGCAAGAAGTGGAAAGAGTTTAGGAGTATTTGGAGGATTTTGTAATTATGTCTTGTATGGTGCATTTGGAAGAAGTGCAACTAGAGGATTTTTGAAGATAAGGAACTTTCAGAGTGGGCTTTCAAGGATTATTTTTTGAGGTTATCCATTAAACAGAATTTTATGACCATATAAATAGAAGGAAAATGTCAACATTTTAATATGGAGACAAGTAGTACAGAACAAGAAATATACCAGAAGAATTTGCATTGTTTGGGAATATGTCTGCATTTAAATATAGAAAAGTATTACTAAACAAGAACTGTACCAGAAGAATTTGCATTGTTTGGGGGTGTGCCGATCCTTCGTATAGAAGCCCAACAGACATGAGTGCCGCTGACTGGAAAATCAATGAAAAGACAGTTGAAAGTGAAATCCATATCAAAAAATCACCAAACAATCCAAACTACCAATTTTCCATTGGATTGGTTAACAAAGCAACTACAACCACTGCAGTGGTCTGAGGGAGAAGCAACAAATCAGAATTCCATAAAACAAAGTCAAAAAATGTGACAATCAAGTGCTTGATCATGTGAAACCAATCTAGAAATAGAAAGTTGTGATACTTGGATATTAGAAAAAAGAAACAGTGGGATAATGCATGAATATAGACATATGTATAAAAAGATGCATGCAAATATATATATATATATATGAGATTAGGACTTCACCAATCTACAGAAGTAAAAATAAGATACAAGGCAAATTCAAGAGCAGATACATCGCCAGCAGCACAGTGATGGATACCTGCAGAAGGCTTGGTAACTCCAACTCTGGAAAGGAAGATGGATGGCGAGCCGGTATATGTACATAAAGAGACTGCCACAGAATCGATGTTATTAGTTAATGTGACTTGTTAGCAACAACTACATGACATAACAAGATCAGCAAAACTTAAGGATTTCAAATGGGCAACGATTGACTCTGAATCTATTACTTTTAACAACAAAATCGACTCCATTGTATCACATTTGCTTGAAATTATCTCTAATCAGCCACTTCAAATCAAATGACAAAAGATCCAAAAATATCCGTGCTAAGCATGTTCAAAATTCAGTTTTCCCAATCTTCAGTTAATCAGAAAATTTGAAACATATTTCACCCAGAAGGAAAAATAAGTAGGAGGCATAAAAAACATAAAAATTAAAACTGCAGACAGAGGAAAGCATTACAGACAAGTCCATAGAAAAACCTGTTGACACATACTATATGTAACTCTTGAGAAGAAAAAAAAAATTTGCTTTGGAAGGGGAGGTGGGCAGTGTTGGGGATCCCTAGAAAGGGACATGTTAAGAGAAAAATACGCCAAGAACTAAAAAGTAAATACAACACAGGAATGCAATTCCTCTACAATCATCAAAAAGGATCGTCCCTACTAACAAGGCATCCCCAAAAAAACATAATCAATCCCCCACAGCCACGGCCTAATTTAGAAACAGCACCTGCCACTCTATAGATCATGAGAAAGACAAGACTACATAGGAAACATTATTGCAACAGCCTACGATATTAAAAACAAGAGTTCAAAATATTCATAAAACTTCTAGTCAACCAACTACATAGATCACCATCTAGGAATTCCCCATTTTGATAACATTTCAGATTCCATGCTGAAGACCATCGCAGTCCATTCACTATTATATAAGGGAAAAGCAAAAGAGAAATAATAGAAGAACAAGTATATGCTATAACCTTTGATATTGCTGGTTGCATAGTCCCCCTATAAGATGCTGCCAGGCCAAGCATTAATCCTACGGTAGTGCTTTCATGCTCCTATAAGGATAAAAAATCAGGAACACAAAATATAGAGCTGAAGGCTGAACAATAAAAATTATATCATGATACTTCAAGAAACACTGTAGAACAAACACATGCATTTTTCGTGTGTGTGATAGAGTTGAAGGCTGAACATAAAAATTATATCATGATACTTTATGAAGCACTGTAGAGCACACATGCATTTCCGTGTGTGTGTGTTGTATGTGTTTGACACACCAACAACAATAAAACACAACACCTGATGCATTGAACAACAAAGCATTCAAGTTTAAATTATAATTACTAATACAACAAATATGTAAAATTCAACTAAAAAAATCGATATCTTGCAGCTCAAAGAAAGCACTACAAATGAATAGCAGCAAATTACTATGTCATCTCCAAGATATGCTTAACATTTCAGCGAGACTAATTTGCACTCCACAGCAGCATTCTTCTCTTAAATAACCAGAGAATGGGCTAGGGAATGCTACTGATACTGATTAAGTGATGATGAAGATTGTGGAGTTGTGGTGGTATCTTTGAGGTTTGGTTTGACATTTGTTTTAAGAAGGCCACTATTGGAATGAAAGCAACAGCAAGTAGGCAGTAGTATGGTTGTGAAAAAAGGTGGTGTGATCAGTTTCATTTCAGTCACTGTTATTAATTTCATTCCTTATTATCCCATTTCAGCCTTTGGATCCATTCCAGGTCATCCATTCCCCAGTGAAGAACCGAAGATCTATATGATTTTAGATTGATTCTTCCTTCTTTGACAAACTCACTAAAGTTCATCAATGAAATATTAATTCTTACTGCTTGGAAAATCAGATATTTGAATGTCATACAGGGTGTGCATATGGGTGATCAAGAAAATCAACTACAAACTAAGTGACTAATAGATTTCCCCAATGATTTATATTCACAAAAAATTGGAATAACAAACTTTAAATTTTAATGTCAAGATTCAGTGGTGAATTGTAGATTTAGAATGTAAATATGTTACATAGTAATAAAAAAAATTAAAGTATTAATCTATTTCCTTGCATTTAATTAGGGAGGTTACATCAGCTTATTGTTAGTAGTTACCAAAAGAGGGATCTTTTTTTAGTCCATCATTTTTAAGCCAATTGTTGTGTTTTTTGGTTGCAATTTTTAAAAGCCTGTGACTACTTAAGCTCAGCTACCGAAATCCTTTTTTTCCTTTCCACTCTAGTTAGAAAAACATCCTCCATTTTCCAGGATCTATGTCTATATATGACTTCATGTTTTGCATTGGTAAAAAAAACAAAATTTAGCATAGCATCATTTTTTATGATGAAGAAGGAAGCTTTATTCATATAATGAAAAATTAGAAACAAAAAAGAAAAAGGGAAGCACTTCCATCATAAAAATTGGTAAATTTGCCTAATATTTGGTGTCTTGGAAAAATAGATATATTGCAGACAATAAAATCAACAGAAGTATAAATATTTGTACATCATAGTTATAAAATGTGAAGAAGACTGGTTTGAACCTTGTGCTTCATATGGAAAATGTTTTTATAGACATCTCACATGTGAATATTCTAGCCATACTGTCCCTAACATTATGAAGAAGTTTGAATTAACTGGTTCCAAACTATTGGTGCATGTAGCACTTGTCCACTATTCTACAATGGTTTTGGCAACTTATATTTGCATCTATATTAGAATAATCCTCATATGCACACAATTGCATCTATCTATTAGACTAATACTCATATGCACACTGGGTACATAAATATTTTTTCTCTTATAGGTAAGTGACCCTTGGGGTTGGAGTTGAAATATAAAATGAGGGCAATGGAGTGCCAATTCTAAGGCTTTATTTGTCAAGTCAATCTTACTTTGTAATCAAAGCCCAAAGATTTGTGGACTAGCTTATGCTTGACTAGCCAACGATATGAACAACCAGCATTCCTTCATTTCCCACATTTTTATTTCTACGAGTATTTCACATTTACGATGAAATTTGTGGGAAGAGGCTAAACTCTGGTATCTGAAAAATGCTTCGGAAGGCATCTTTGAAGTAGATGGCAATTGATAGAATCATCCCTAATCATAATTTCCAGTATGAGTATTGTGTCCAACATAATAGTTTCGTCAAAGAATCATTATATGAATAGATCAATTCTTTGTGAACTTCCACTGTTCATGACATCCCTAGCTTACAATGGCAAATGGCTCCTTGATGGAGTAGGTAAGGCACCCCTACGATAAAGCAAGGGGGGCCATAATAATGAAGCCTGAATAGTAAAACAAGCAAGTTACTGCACTTCCATTTTTTTAGCTTGGCCATCCCGAGATCATGGTTGTTAGTATCTTATGAGACGCAATATATATTTAATGATATGTTTCAATACGGTCATAAAATGATATGTTGTATCTTTTAGTGGTATCATTTTGCACCATATCGCACGATACGTGAGACGTAAGATATGATACGTTTTGATATATATGATACTTGCAATGCGTGCAGTAAGGCTAAACGACATCATCTTGGCCTCTTTTTTCTTATTGTGTTATATACATGAAAACAATCTCGTTTTTGTTTTGTTTGGCTTTAAATTGACTCTCCTCAAATCAAAAAGAATGAAAGCAAGTACTTTTAGAAGATGATGATGATGAGAATAAGAACATACAAGAAGTTGAAGAAAAAAAAGAAGGGAAGAATTCTTGTCATCTAATGATGATGATGCCATTGAAATTGGAGATTGAGATGAATATGGGATGGATAATAAGAGTGAATTAAGTTTGGATTTTGTCTTTAAATTTTGATAATGATGAATTATGTTAGAAACTTAGATTATTAAACTTTTGTTTGGAACTTGCAGTATATGTAAATTTTTATTCTTATATTGCATGGAATTTAAGTTTATTTTTTCTGATAAGTGAGTTTAAATATCATTTTAAACACTATGTATATATATGTACATGTATGTATATATATATGTATATTTATATAGATGTATATGTGTGTATATCACAGTGTGTGTGTGTGTGTGTATATATATATATATATATTTGAAAATTTGAGTGTATCTTACGATATATGATAACAGTATTTTAAAATATGACACACATTTTGATAACTATGCCCGCGATTGAAAAATAAAGAACCTCATCAGCAAGTGCATAGGATATAGAATATAGAATCTCAACTTCCACTATATTAGTCATTGTGCATAATTTTGAGCTTTTTGGTAATAGCTTGCCAGTTTCAAAGCTTCCCCTGCCATCACCTTGCCTAGATCCAAGGGCTTTACAACTTAAAGTTGCGAAGGCAAGTTCCAACCTAGGTTAGGAGGGTGTTTTTCTAAAGGAATTGGTATTCATGAATAGATTGTCTGCCTATCTCTTATGGCTTCGGCTGCCTCTTGCTCTTCTCTTAATATAACATACTCTTTTCTTGATTTAAAGAGTACCCATGATTAGAGTTACAAACTTACAATAGTTTCCATCTCTTTCGAGCATCTTTAATTATTGGAATAGCAATACTCACTATTCAAATTACTTGCATGATATATCTTATTTTTATTTTCTTTCTTTTCCTATGACGGAGGCCTCGCAACCATGGTTCATTTGGGTGAGTGGCTATCAGAGAAGACTCCATATCTCACTTTTAAAAATCACATATCAAGTAAGATGAGGCATGCCTAGCTCGAACTAGGGATCTCTTAGAGACATAATCCTTTATCCTCAAGGTCTTACCAACTGAGCTAACTTGGTTTTTTTTTTTAGGAGTTATTTCAACCAGCCTTGCCACAACAGTAAGATTGATCTATTGTAACCTCGAAGTCATGAGTTCAATTTGTGAAAATAGTCTCTCCGCTTCCAAGGCTAAGGCTATGTACATCTAACTGTCCCCAGATACCGCAGCGGCAGGAGCCTCGTGCATTGGGTTCTTTCAACCAATTTTTTGCACTTATATTAGACTTATCCTATAAATGTTTCCAACTCTTGCCACCATGCTTAATTATTGAAATAGAAATATTCAATATCCAAATGAACCATGTGCTACACCTTTTTTCAAAGGCACCGAATGGGCACAACCCATCTACAAACAATGTATATAATGAGCCTATAGAAAAATAATAAAATAAAATAAAAACTGAAACATTTTGGAAGAGTTTCGAAAACAAAGTGAAAATTATGGAAGATAAATATTATAATTGACTCATTACAAATCTTGCAGGGTACACAACTACACATCCATCCACACAAGAAAATAATAGGTTAAAATTGAGAATTAAACATAAATGTAAATTATTCATTAATATTTTAAAACCAAGTATAAGTAACTTTATATCTAATTTTTTATGTAATATGAAAATAAATATATATTTTTTATATATGAGAAATTATAACAATCAAATACAATGCTTTAACAAAACAAATATATATTATGTAATATACATGAATTAGACAATTTGACACAAGTTACAAATAAAATAATAATTTTAGGAAAACATATAGAAAGTTAAGCCTATTATAATTAGTAACTAAGTACTTTTTCATTTCCGCTAATTCTACTTTTCCTTATTTTCTTATTTCCTGTCTTTGGAAAAAGCTAGATATATCTTCTTGTATTTTTTTCAACCATTCAATCTCCCCCTTCATTTGAAAAAAAATTGTATATTATCTCTTACCAACTATTCTAAAATTATTGTTAATACAAAAGAAATGTTTCCACTCTTTTGATACATTTCGACTAATTACGATATGTTTTCACGACAACAAAGGGAAACATGTAAATTTTGATATTCCATTTCTGTTTTGTTTCAGTTCATGAGAAACATACACATTTCGGCCGTTTCAATTAGAGGCCTAACTCTTCCCCTATTCAATTAGAGGACTTGCCCTCTCTTATATTGTTTAGCCTCTAATAATTAATATTCAATAACTTAATAATCTCTGTTGATTAACAATTTTTTAGGAATCAACTTCATTCCGTAGTGAATAATTAATAATTCATTACTTAATTATTAATGACTTTCTAAAGGAAAAAAGTATTACTTATAAGAATAGGAAAAATACATGAATACATATACGTATGATAAAAAAAGTACTAGTAAAGTAGTAATATTAATTCATCACGTAATACATATCTTTTGTGAAAAAATTCATCACCCCTAAAAAAATATATCACGTATGCATATCCTATTTTTATGCTTAAAATCATATAGTTGGGCGAAAAATTTTTCATTAATAAAAATCATAGAGAAACTTAATAAATAATAAATTCTATTAATTAATCATTTTTAGGCCTTCCAAAAAAAATAATTATTGGGACAACTGCAACTCTAAACTTCTGAACCTGCAACCCCTGCCCTTCCCTCATAGCTGCCAACAGGTCAGAAGAAGAGACATTCGTGGGCAAAACATTTTCCGGAAACTCAATGCAACCCCCCACACCCGAAAATAATAATAATAATAATAATAAATTATAATCCTTCAACCCCGAACCCTCCATGCTTCCAACCCACCCCAACCTTACCTTGTCAGCCCTGCTCAGTTCCATGTGTGAGAAGATGCTAGTCAGAAACGTACACAAACGAAAAGGCAAGTCCTTGTTTGTAGGAAACAAATGCCAACACAAGAAGTTCCAGCAGCCATATGGACTAAGCTAAAGTTAGAGCAAAAGTTGTTTGAAACAAAGACCAATTCAAAACCAAAATTATCTCTTTTGAATATAAGTAAAAATCATCAACTAGGAAAATAAAGTAAATAAAAATAGCTGAAGGCACCCTGAAAAGAATAAGTAGAATTATGTAATGACAAACCCATTGAATACTTAACCTGTGAATAATATTGATATATGTCAGTTATAGTCAAAACACGCAGATGTCCATGTAAACCCAGCGCAAGGAGAAGTCCTGCATGAATGACATTTGGCTCTTCAGGTTTGTTATATATTATCCACGTTCTTGACATTTTCCCCTGCAGATGAAACATCATATGTAATCCAAGAATACTTTTTTTAAGGAAAATATATTATATTAGAAAAAGAGGAAAAGTACAAAGGAAGGATGAGAAATTGTTTTAACAAGGGAGGGAGAAAACAGAGAAAAACTTGAATTCACTACATTCAAGCTTAAAAGCAACAGAGTGCTTGAAATTTCATACCAGTTTAAAGCATCTATGAATCAATAACAAGGTAATCCATATGAAACACAAAAACAAAAATGGTATACAGAAAGAAATTTCTTGAAACATGATTAACTTTCCAATGCTATGACTAATTTTGGCATCAGCTGAGCAACAGCAAGAAATGTATCATCTTGAGAATTAAAATAAACCTGAAGGGGGGCCAGCCTTAATCCAGCGGCTACAGCATTGTGAAACTCGGGCCAAGATTTAAGTTCCTGTATATTCCTTATATTTGGGTCCAGATTAACCTGCCAAGGAATGAAAAATATGGAAGGAATTAAATAAACGAAAAAGTAAAAAATTGTAAAAAAAATAGTCAAAGAGGATAGGTGAAAGAGTGAACAATCAATGAATGTCCAGAAACATGATTGAGAAAGATTTTTTAAGCATGAACAAATATAAATAGGAAACATTATTTTCCACTGAGATACAATATTTCGCTCAATAAATATTCTGTTTTCGGTTCGTCAAAATAAGAGAGAAATGTTTGCTCAGAATCAAACAAATATCTCAAATTGACAACCATGATATGACCGAAACAATACACACACACAAGAAATATCTTATATCAACTTATTATGAACATACGGTTGCATTTTGTTGGGCAGGCAACCGACCTGCCAAAACAAGCTTCGGGACTATGAGTGCCTGCAAAAAGCACAACAGATCTATCAGAACCAAAATGTATCTGTAAGTAATCAATCGTATAGCCACATGAAGAAAGGAAAAGCTTTCTCCAAGAACTGTAAGCTTAAATACTAACAATAAATGAAGTGGACTTCAACCTAGACAAGATAGTGGATTAGTGCAAACAATAAGAGGAGCACCTCTGTTAAGAGAGTGCAGGTGGTTGCAAGAGTAAATGCCCCACGACCAAGAGGAAGAGCAGTAGTCCGTTGGGCAATCTGCCATAGCTGAGCCTATACAAATAAAACAGGAAGAAGCAACTAATCAGACCAGAGAAAATGGCAAAGCAAACAAAGGTGTGTCCCATAATAGGAAAAGAAACACACAAATAGGTGGATAAAAGTACTTCATTAGTCTTCACTTCAGGTAACTGAATAACAGTAACTAGAGCTTAAATAACATCATAGAAAAAGAACTAACTGTATAGCATAATTAGCATTCAAATAGGTGGCCTGGGGGGTGGGGGTGGAACATGTACCTGTTGGAGGTCCTGATCGGATGCAGTAGGGTTAACAGATGCTTGAATTGCCACAGGTCTTGCAGAGCATAAAAGACGTCTAACCTACACAAAAATGTAAGTAGCCATCAAGTAAAAAGATGAGAACCAAAATTTAAGAATTAGTTCCGAAGGAACCACAACCAGAAGAAGTGCAATATCAAGAAAAGCAGGTTGCAATTAAAACGTAAATTCCATTTAATAACAATTAAGCTAGGAGAATATCAGAAAGAAAATGAAATATTGAATCCAAATGCCATGAAGACAAATTTGCAGCAACGGCTGCAGTACCCAAGGATATACATGGATGCTAGTCAAGATAGATCACATAAATTCCAGAAAGGAGGGGTCCCATTGGAGAAGCTTAGGGCCACTTTTAGAAAACTAAAGAAACAATTGTGCATGAGGGGCTCATGGACTGGGTGACAGGGTACTAGCCCTGCAAATGCATGCTAGAGGAATTTATAGTCCAGTACAGAACACCAAAGGCATACACTTTGAACTGGGAGGACAAAGAAAGTAATCTAAAAGGAGATATAGATCAAAAATAATAATAATAACAACATTTCCTGCGATAAGAATGGGACAGACCAGATGTGCCTATATCATAATTCACATAGGGACATCAAATATGATAACTGTGCAGCTCTAGAATGTATATGCACAAAAGAATAACCAAATTACATCACAAAGAAAAAGAAAAAGAAATGTCCAAAGAAGGTGATCCAACCAGCCAGGTGGGGATAGCAAAGGATACTCATGTCATGAGTACCCACCCTCGAGGGACTCATACAGGGAAATCCATCACAATGAAGCAGACAAGAGAACTGCAAAAGAGTCAAGCATATGTTTGTGTCTGTCCAAGCAAGTATATTTATTAGCATTAATTAATAGAAACGACAAGTTTTGGTTGGGACAAGCTATCGCATGCATGGAAGTGAGGCAAGCTATTTTAGCTTGCATAACTGTGGTGTTTTTGAATTCACTTTTCCAAAATTGGATCTTGCTCTGAATTTAAAGACAAGTATATGTGAAGTCGTACCATACTATTTCCCTTATTCAATCATCACATACTCTCCTTGTTCAAGTTATTCAAATAACTCAAGCACTCCTGATGAAATATAATTTTAAAAAATATTCTTGTACATATAATAACTGCTTAAGAATGCAGCAGAAAATAAAATACTCTAAAGATGAGTTATGTGCAACTTTCAAATAAAATGCATGTGCATCATGGAAGTAACAAAGTGAAGATGTCCATTCAATCTCCATCTTCAGTTTGAAAGCACATGAAGCATGTCAGTCATAACAGTCCAGATTTAATAAAAGTTTGGGTAAATTACACTGACCTCCCCTGAGGTTTATGACAATTACACTGACTTCCCTTGAGGTTTCTGAAATTACACTGACCTCCCCTACTTTATAAAATAATATACAGATACCTCATTCCAGTCAATTTTTTTCTTCAAAATAACAAAACCACCCCTTTCGTATTATTTTTTTCAATTTTTTAAATCTTGACCAATTGTTTTTCATTTTTCAAATAAATATTGATAAAAACCTTAAATTTATTTTTATATAAAATAAAAATAAGTTATTTACCTTAAATTTGTTTTTAAATAAAAAATTAAAAAATCTTTAAAAAAAGTTAGAATAAATTTTTCAAAATTAGAGAAATGCAAAAATAAATAAATAAAAGGGGCAGTTTTGTCATTTTGAAAGAAAAAAATTGACAGGAGGAAAGTATCTGTATATTATTTTGTGAAGTAGGAGAAGTCAATATAATTTCAAAAACCTCAAGGGAAGTCAGTGTATGTATCATAAACCTCAGGGAGATCAGTGTAATTTACCCTAGAAGTTTTATATAAAAACAATCATCACAGCTTACTTCCTAACATTTTTTCCCAGCACCTTATTATTGGTGGTACCATAACTGACCTCATTTAATCGCAGATCACGGCCATATCGCAACTGTGTGCTAGAGTTGAAGATATGGTCCATGCCATCCGTTAAGGATCCATCAACATAATCTATATCCTCAAACTTGTTGTTCGTGGGTCCAATTGTGTCAGAAATTGAGGAAGCAATCGTCACTGGATGCAGATGTAGCATGTAAGGTGTAGACATGGAAATTAAATTCACATTTGTTCGGGGTTCAAGTCCCTTGGATTTGCTTGAATGTGCCAAACACGACAAAGCCAAATCTTCACGACCAAGAAGAACATATGCAGCAGCAGGCCAGTCAGTAGGAGGAGATTCCCGGCACTTGTCCAATGCCTACAAGTGCAGAAAGCAATAACCATTTTGATGAATTAATGAAATAAATGAGCCGTTAAATTATTGAAGGAATCTAAAGTGGCTGCGGAATATCCCCAAGCACAACACATTAGTAGCTCAAAAGTAGACTAGATGAACCGGTAAGACAGAAGGTAAACAAATAAAACATTGAAACCATGCAAACTTTATTATACTTCCAAGGGATTTTAGGCACAAAGAGGTACCCATATCCCAACCAAGACTTGAACCCCACACCTCCCTCTTTAGAAGTGGCAAGAGATACCACTCGAGCTAACAGCTGGTAGGCACAATAGCCAATAATCATAGTTCCATGATATACATCAGGTTTTGGCAGTGAATTACTGAAATCATAAGCAACCAGATGAATACCTTATGATAACCCTACTGGTACCTTAAACTTGTAATATGCTTCTGTAATTATTCCATTATTCCATATCAACTTCACACCCAACCCACCTTCCAAATATCAGACATTACGAGCTACTTATAAAATAAATATATATAAATACACGCACACACACACAACCCAACTTCCAGATTTCAAACATTACAACCTACTTATAAAAAAAATTTATACACACACACACATATATCAAACATTGCAAACTACTGAAACTAACATGTCGCAAAGGAAGAGAGACACCAGCAGGCAGCAAGTCTAGCTGTTGCAATCCAAATCTTTCTCCAACCATTGCCAATACTGTCAGCTCCTCATAAGCACAAGATGATCCAGTGGCAACATTACAGTAAACACCAGATGACAGCTTCTTCCCTGACTGTTTCGCACCAGATAATAGGCTATAGAATGAGACTATCTTTCGGCCCCAACTCACAACAGAACTTTCATCTTTACATATCAGAGGTGGAAGGTCACTAATATGAGCAGAACTACATCCATGTTGCAAACAGTTTTCAAGCCATCTGAATAAACTGGGTGGAACTTTCTTGGAAAATGAGGCCCGGCACATCCCAAAGTTTTTGGAAAGACTTGGAAAATCACGAATATAATGGTCTAGATAGGTTTCCTCACCCAGATGATCAGCAATATTACATAATAGAACCACCAGAAGACCCAAGTCCCTGTAAAGAAAATTTTAAATTTTGAGTTAATAGAAAAATAGACCCAAAAAACAAAAGGTTCGCAACACTCCACAAATTGTTCCCATGATTTATGGGAGAAATTGTGGGAAATGGTTCAACCCAAATTGCAAATGGTGAGCAGTAAAAGTTGAAAACATTTATGATAAAGCTGTTCAGAAGTCATTTCAGCTGAATTAAAATGTTTGCCAAAGTCATAAGAGTGATAAGTAACGCAAACTACATAGTAATGAACATTGCTATAAGTAACGCAAACTACATAGTAATGAACACTGCTATAAGATATATAAATATATATATATATATGACAGTGACACAATGCAGATACTTTTAGATGGCAAATTCTAAAAATACTAAACAAAATATGAGGGGTGACATGGCATCAATTATTTAGCTATAATCATATTATGAATGATACAAAGTTTTCAATCAAGCTCTTCTGGCAAAAAGGTTGTGGAGATATGCTTCAGAAAGGGAGCTATGTGGAGAAGGGGGGGTGGATAACAAGTAGGAAAGCTCATCGGGTGGTTGGTCTTCAGAAGAGGTGGATGGGTCCTATGGGGTGTCCGTGTGGAAGAGTATTAGGAGAGGGTGGCCAAACTTCCTTCCTCAAAGATTATGTTGTTGGAAATGGGACTCTCATACATTTGGCATGATAGGAGGTGCGGGAAGGTGGTGCTAAAATTCCATTTCCCATATTTGTTTCGGATTACGGTAAATGAAAATGCAGCGGGTGAACATTATGCTACTATTTCAGAGAATGGATTGTTTGGAAACCAAGAATTGGAAGAAATTTCCATGATTAGGAGCTTGATTCAGCGCATCTTTGTTGGATGTGCTACAACCTGTTCATCCTCAAGCGGCCATGGAGGATACATTGAGATGAAACGCCACAAAAGGAGGAGCCTTCATGGAACCTCTTGCTTCCTACCGAAGGCTACTGAAAAAGGCACCCCTGAAGTGGCCTTTTTTGGCTTGGGCCTCAAAATTAGGGTCTATTCTCAGATTTGATCATTTGAAGTGGTGGGGGTACAGTTTGGTGAACAGACGTCACATATGCAGGTCAAATGAGAAGAGCATTAGCCACTTGTTTATTCATTGCATTGTGGCGCAGGAACTTTGGAATTAATTATTCTCTTTTTGGTGTGGAATGACCATGCCAAGGACAATGATAGATTTGTTTAGGTGACAGCCTGGGGGTTGTAGGAGCAGGAAAGTGGAGATGCCCGGGCACACTCCCTTTATGTCTTATGTGGTATTTGACAGGAGAGGAGCAAAAGAACATTTGAGGGGAGGAATGTTCCATGATAAATATGAAGCATATCTTGTTACATGCCTTAAGATTGTTCAGAGTTAATCTGCTTTGGTAGATTTTGGGGGGAGATGAGCTTGGCATAATGATTTTGTTATTTTCCTGGGTTGTCCATGGGTGCACTGATTTTTGTAGCTCCTTTAGCGGAAAACATGTTTGTATTGTGTGTTCCATAGTCAGTTTTGTACTTGGGTGCCCTTTAATGAATATATTACTTACCAAAAAAACATATTATGCATGATAAGTATGGTCAAGCCTAAAATATAGATCAAGATGAGGGAGACATTGAAATGAATATTATATCTATGTTTATTAATAAAAGATTGAATAAACTACACTAACCTCCCTTAAGTTTTGGCAAAAATACACGCAACCCCTGACCTTTGGGTTACTACATTGCACGAGCCAGTTATACTCATCAAAAGAAGCATGACATGTTTTTTACATTTTTGCCTCCATATTATAATAACATCTTTTGATAAAAGAATAAAGTGATCCTTACTTACCAAAAAAGAAATAAATAAACTGATCCTTGAAACGACAAAATTATCCTTGAAATAAATGTTTTGAAGAGAGATGGAGAGTGGATACTGGATCTGGATGCCATGGATTTCAGTTCTATTTCGGTGGAGGAATTAGTCATGTTGGAGAAGCCTTTTGAGGAGGAGGAGGTGGTGGCAGATTTTAAACTCTTGTGATGGAGACAAGGTGTCAGGTCCTGATGGCTTTACGATGGCTTTCCATAAGCATTGTTGGAGGGTGATTAGGAGGGATGTTATGGTAGTATTTGGTCATATTCATGATTTTGGGTCTTTTGAAAGAAGTTTAAATGCTTCCTTTATTTATCTGATTCCGAAAAAGGAGGGAGCTCGGGACATTATGGACTTCATGCCAATTAGCTTGGTCAGTAGTATGTATAAGTTGTTGGCCAAGGTCATTTCTTTGCATCTCCGAGTGGTTATGTGGGGGTCATTTCAGACAGTCAAAATTCTTTTGTGGGAGGGCGGCACATTTTGGATGCCATTTTGATCGTTAATGAATGCATTGATTTCGAGAAGGAAGACGAAGGAAGCAGGGTTGATTTGCAAATTGGATATAGAAAAGGCCTATCATCACGTAAAATGGGGATTTTTGCTTTTTCTTCTTACCATGATGATTTTTGGGGAGAGGTGGAGAAGATGGATTCAGGTGAGCATTTCCACTGTCTCTTACTTGATTCTGATTAATGAGTCAGCGGCAAGATTCTTTCATTCTTCTCAGGTTTTAAGACAAGAAGACCCACTTTCCCCTTTTATCCTTGTGATCATTATAGAGGAGATGATGTTAGACAAAGTAGTTGCAGGAGTTTTATTGAGGGGGTTTTCTGTTGAAGATGCAGAAGGGAGGAGTGTAGTGGTTTCTCATCTCTTATTCGCGGATGATACACTTATTTTGTGTGATGCCGAGGACCAACAGCTTCCCTTTTTGAGATGTATTTTACTTTATTTTGAGGTTGTGTCTGGCTTGGGGGTGAAGTTGGACAAGAGTGAAATCATTTTATTTAGCGCGATTCAAGGAGTGTAGGAGTTGGCTCGATGAGTTGGGTGCAAGATTGGAGACTTGCCTTCTATGTAATTGGGTCTTCCGTCAAGAGCATCGTCCAACTTTGTTGTTGTCTGAGTTGCAGAGATCGAGAGATTCTAGAATCATGAAAACCAAAGTCTAGGATGCAAGGTGGGAAGGGCAATATCTCTCTAAGGGAGTGAGGATCACGCTTATCAAGAGTACCTTAAGAGAATCTTCCCACTTACTATATGTCTTTGTTCTCGATGCCAATTTCAGTGAAAAAGAAGCTGGAAAGATTCAGCTGGACTTCGTGTGGGGAGGGAAGGAGGGAGAGAAAGATTCATCTTGTCAATTGGGATAAATTGAAGAGGCCGAAAAAGAAAGGTGGGTTGGAATACAAAGATTTAAAGTTGTTTAACGAAGCTTTGCTCGGGAAATGGTTTTGAAGGTTCGCAATGGAGGATTCTTCCTAATAGAATGTTGTTGCAACAAAATATGGGTGTAAAAGTAGGGTATGGTTTGTGAGAGAGGTGAGGGGGGCTATTGGGAGTAGTTTTTGGAAGGATATTTAGAAGCGGAAGGAGAACTATAGTAGGGTGGTGTGCTATGAAGTCGAAAAAGGGGTGAGAGTGAGATTTTGGGAGGACCCATGGTGTTGCGATGTTCCTCTCAAGGCGAAGTTCTCATCTTTGTATAATATTGCCTCCAACAAAAAAACGTTAGTGAGTGATTGCATGCAATTTATGAGGGGTATTAGAGTATGGAGTTCTTGTTTTAGGAGGAACTTTCATGATTGAGAGTTGGTGGAGTTGGAAGAATTAATGAAAATGTTGGATAATTTTCGTGTGAGTGCTGAAGGGGAGGATAAGATGATATGGAAGGTGAGTAGTTGTAAGAATTTCACAATGCGGTCTTACTACAAACATTTGGTTGGAAAGCGAGAGATTGCATTCCTGTGGAAGCTCATTTGGAAGTCAGAGATTTCAAAACAAGCTGCGTTTTTTTGTTGAGTGGCATCTTGGAGAGTTATTCTCACAACAGATAATCTCTGGAAGAAGGGATTCCATTTTCCTAGTATGTGCTATATGTTCTATATGTGCAAGAGGATAAGGAGACGGTTGATCATCTTCTCATACACTGCAAGGTGGGATGCGTGGAATTTGGTGTTCTCTCTCTTTGTTTGTTGTAGTTGGGTAATGCCAGCAACAGTTAGAGATGTTTTGACGGGTTGGAGGTGCAGCCATACAAGGAAGGACTCTCGCCCAACATGGCGAATCACTCCCCTGCGTCTTCTTTGGTGTCTTTGGTGGGAGAGGAACAAAAGGAATTTTGAGGGAATGGAGTCTTCAATTTGGGAATTCAAAGACAATTTTGTGAGATTGTTTTTCTTTTGGTTGAAGGAAGAAATGTCTTACATATATAGATAGTTTTTTGGATTTTTTGGAGGATTTAAGGCTTTAAGGCTTTAATTTTTGTGGCATTCCCTTTCTTTTGTACATGGGTGCGTCCGCCTCAGATGCATTGTTAATATATATATATTACACTTCTACTGATCAAAAAAAAATGAGAATTAAGGTTTTCAATCTATTATCTTTTTATTGTTTCTCTCTCTAGAAATCAACAAAGGCAATCTATAGTTACCAAATAACGCTAATACCATAGTGATTTCCGTTCTACTGAGTGTGTTCCAAAACACTAAATTTAGTGATACGAGAAACTTATTCCTAATTCTTTCCCTAATTTTCCTAAAAGGAAAATAATAAAACCAATCAAGAGATCAACATATATAGGTGTGCTTAGTTTAATACTTTTGCATGTTTTATTCTAATGTAATAAATTTCATAACTACATGAAAATTTTGTAAACTTCAATGATATTAATTCTCATTACTCATCTTTGGGTAAAAAGAATGAAATGCTCTTACAATTACCTATGTCATCTACATAAACCTACCCCCTATCATACTGCATTTAGAGCATGTAACGTATTGCAATACCGTCTCCATTTTATGCACCATAATGATTCGTGCTCCAAGCAACAGTGGGCAATCAAAACCTCTAATTTTTAAAAGATTCCAACTAGCTTAGAATAGCAAAACCACTTATTTGGATTTTTATCCTATGAAACTTGAACACTGCCTTCATTCCCATTCCACCTTACCTTCAATAAAATAAACCAAAAATCTGTACAATAAGTGGTCCTTGTGAGATTTGAGTGGGTGGTCGGTCATTGCCAACCTAAGAAGCATGGACATAAACACAGATACGACACAACACAAACACGCAGCCACAACATTTCTCAAAAAAGTACGATATCAAGACGTCGGGGACACGTTGAATAAATATATTATATGACCATATAATAAAACCTAATATTATTTCAATTAGAATTGGCATAAAGAAACATAAATTACAAAATATTATTAAAATAACAGTCATTAAATAACGATTTAAAATTTTTTTCATTTAATCATCAACATACATGATTTAAGTTTCAAAACAAATTTACTAACTACTACATAGAATATATATATATATATATAGTTCAAATAGAGGAGAAAATTAGGGAAAATCAAAAAAAAAAAAAAAAAGTGTCCAAAACATGTACTAATGTGTCCTAACATGTCCATAATGTGTCCAAAATTCAAGAAAAAAAATTAGAATTTTTTTTTTCGTGTATTTGACATGTGTCTTGAAAGTGGCCGACACAAACATTTGAGCCAAAATAGAGTATTCGTGCTTCATAGATGCCAAGTATAGAGTTCAAATATGGTGGTGGGTTAGTGACAAGTTAGATTATTCTGAAAATATGTATTATAATTTAAAAAAGTATACGAGGCTACTAACATGCCAAAACTACAAAGGAATTTGCAAAGCATGTATATAAAATTTCTCCCATATTCAGGAATGCAATTTTTTGATATTCCTAGTATGTTTATAGGCATTTCAACATCTAACGCATACAATTGATCGAGAAGAGTATATGAACTTTTCAGGGCTGCAAAACATACAATTTAATAAACACTTATCCATTATTAAGGATAAGCATAAGTCAGCGGCTTATCCAACAGTTGCACAAAGAAGCAGCATTGATAACATAGGTATTTATAAATCTAGAGTTAAGAATGACCCTTCAAATTTATTGAAAAACTAAAAATCCGTCAACATCAATTCCAAACAACCTTAAATCCATTTTAATTCTTGATTAGAAACGAAATATCTACGTCTTGTTCAACTTTAGTAGTTCATAACTTCAACTACTCCACCTTGATTAAACTCTATTTATGAGGTCCATAAAATATTGTCCAATAAATAAAGGAAAAATACAAATATCTACAACCATTAAAACTAAACCAAATGCCTGTGGTAGCATTTCTTTTCTTTAGAAAACAAAATGCATCATCACTTATTTTCAATATACATTCTATTGCCTCTTGTCAAAAAATACATTATATTATGCACAACAGCTCTTCAATAATCAATTTGTTACCAGCTTTCACACCCTCCAACTTGATCTTTCAGAAGCAAGTCATGAGAACCACAATTAAACGCCAAAGACAGCAGAAACTCTTACTTCACTAAGTAAAGTTCGGTTCAAACAGACTTTCAAAATTCTTTTAATTGATTGCAATTCCCAATGTTCTTTAAAAAAAAACATGCCATATATTTTGTTTTTCATGCAAAAAATACCACTTGTACACTTGCACTTGTTTGCCATGCAGCATACCAGTAGTACTTTCAGCTTATAGAACATTACATATCCCGATGTTAAAAACTAGCATCCTGGTCAATATCATGCATTTGGCATGTAAGTTGTAGCCCATTTCAGTATATAGATTTTTGATTGATCAGACAAGAGGGAAACAGAAGAACAAAGGAAGCATGGAAACAGAAAACTCTAAAGGTACACCGAAACAGAAACATGACATAGAAATCGTCGAAAAAAATATTAGCAGAGAATAAAATACAAAAGCAATTGAATATACACAAGAAATCACACTTAACCGTTTGCGAAGATTGTCTAGTTTCAGACTTTCATATACCGCGTGCAGAGAATCCAAAGTATCCATCAAAAGCTGATAGTAGAGTGATTTTTCTGGGCTTTGTGCACCATCCACATATAATCTGGAGGAATCAGATTCCTGCAGGTCAAGTGACGTTCCAGAAGAAATTCCGGTAATAAAATTAAATTTACTGTAACTCTTGTGAAATTTGCTGTTGATAAGATATTCCCACGATGAATGTCGAGCAGAAACTGAAAGCCTTTGAGGATTGAGTCTAGACTTTTTACACATTCGCATTATAATACTACTAAAAGACTCCCATTCCTTAATCAACACTAGCATCTGCCGCAGATAAGTAAGCCAAATCACCATCACCCCAAAGAAGAGCAAGAAAATGATTATAAAAAGTAGAACTGAGCCCCTCAGCCATTGCTGTGATACAGTCATCTGCCAAGGAAGATGAAGGGCTTCTTCGCAAAGTACATCTAAAAATCTGGACCAAAAACAAACATAAAATAAATAAAATGTAAGGGCCATAACAATAGCTACCAAAGCAATAACAACATAATGCATATAAACAAAAAAAAAATTCTGAAATGAAACTCTGATGGATTCATTTTCATGGTTGTCCAGCACATTTCAACCGCCAATTTGAAGTTCTAAAAAGCATTTTATATGTTATTGTTCAAGAAAAAAAAAGTACTGAACAATTGTGTTCTAAAATACATCTAACTTTACATAAATTTCAACCATGGAAAAATGACACACTAGTATTTGAAAGGGACATTGATACTTCCATCTATCGGCATATATATATATATATATATATATATTGTTGAGAGCTTAATATACATTGTTGGCCTATTCGCTAATAGCTTAAACTTTTAAAGCAACTAGTGATCTAACATGATATTAGAGCCTTGGTTATGAGAGGTTTTTGGTTCAAGTCTCTTCATTTGCATTTATTTCTCGTTTAGTTTGTTTGTGCAAATTTTGCACTTTGTTTTGTTTTGTATTTATGTGTGGTTTGCGTCTCTTCACATGCGAGTTCGGCACATGAGGGGGAATGTTGAGAGCTTGATATACATTGTTAACCCATTCTCTAATAACTTAAGTTTTTAGAGTAATTAGTGATCTAACACACATATGTATGTGTGTGTGTGTGTGTACACATGTATAGGATAAAAATAACGATTGAAAAATCCCTGATGCTGATTATGATGCCGATTATGTCATCTATCTTTCCCACCCCAAGGGCCACTTACCTATTAAAAAAATTATGGAACCTAAGTTTTAAAGGGACGACAACTAGGAAGTCCGTGTAAAAGAAAATGTACAAACATCAAAGGCACTTCCCAACCCCCACCCCCCCCCCCCCCAAAAAAAAAAAAAAAACACAGAAAAAAAAATTATGGAGCATTTAAATTCAGCGAGCTCTTTCTGCTCTATATTAATCAATGGAATGAAACTCCATATATTAGAAAATTCAGAAGTATAATTTACGTAAACCCCGATTTAAATTATTAGACACAATGGAATAAACAATGAAATTTAATTTTTCATGAAAATTGCACAAAATATTTCTTTTCTGTTTTTTACCCCATACGCTTTTCTGTTTCTTTCATTTTATTTGACAAACTCGAAGTGTTTCTCACAACAAAGTCACACAACACAATCATTTACAATCTATATTTAAAAGTATCAATACCTGAGATGATAGATGGTTTGACAGTCATGCATCCACTCCTAATCAGACCATTTACTATATACCTTACTAATGAGAAACAGTTCTCTACCATATATTTCTAAATTGACTTCTCTTCACTAATGAATAAAAAACCCAAAAGAATCTATAAATGAACTCTCCGAACTCATAACTAATGTTCCTATCTTCTAATTTTTATTTGTCACGGAAATAGCCTCTCCATTTGCAGGGAAAAGGCTGCGTACATTTTAACCCTCCTTAGACCCGGCAGTGGCGGGAGTCTCAGGCATTGGGACTGCCCAAGTAGAGGTAAGACCTAAGCAAATCAAGTTCTTGCAGAAGCATGCAAATCCACTTCGAAAAGAGAGTCAAAAATATAGTAACAAAAGTAAGTTATGAATGGAACAAAAAAATTAACAGTTCTTTGTCACAGCATAAACTTTGCCGTCAGTAACAACAACATTGGAGTAATTCCATGTCCTCTATTTGATTACATTATTTGGATTGAAGTTGCTGGACACAGATCTAAACAACAAGTTCAGATATCAGTTTCCCATGGTTGAAAAACATATGGATAGGTTAGACAGTGATTCGGTCAACAATGAAAACTCTCTCACAAACAAAAAATTGCAAATTGTGTTGTAATAAAAAAATAAAATATATATACAGGGGTTAAATAATATGGCAAGGTGATACAGGAAGAAATTTCCAAATTACTTCAAATAATGAATAAAAATTGCATGCATACTAGTGTATTAACACACCTGCCCATTATTTACTATTACATTGATACGGCCCTCAACAGCATCAGCCAACCCAACAATTTTTAGATCATGTAGAAGAGATGCCATTTCTGAAGGCTTCACATTATCCAAAACCTGACCTTTACCCAAACAAGAAGGCAACATATACCTGCACAAGCATTGCTTCCCAGACTGCAGTTAAAAAGTTCAAGTGTCAAATATAAACATTTAGTAGCATTAGCATTGAGCAATAGAAAAGCAAAGTTAATTCAACAGAGAGGAAAGAAAGTTAAAGGAAAAATAAAATTAGAAAATAAATTTTTTTTTATAAGTAAAAACAGAAAATAACTCTTATGCATGGTAGTCTATAGATTACAAGGTTCGAAAGACAAGGGATCAAAATATGTCAGATTCATAAAACTGTTTCTTTTGCTCTCATCTAAGAAGCATGGATACGACACGACAAGGATTCCATTTCTCAAAAGAGTAGGATATATAAACGTTGGAGACACATTTTATTATTTTTTATACGGCCATATAATAAAAAACTAACATTATTTCAATCATAATTGGCATAAAAACACACAAATCACAATAATATTATTAACATATCAAAATAACAAAGTCATTAAATAAGAATTTAAGAACTTTTTCATTTAATTATCAATATATATGATATAAGTTTCAAAAAAAAATTGATAACAACTACATAAAACATATATATATAGACAGATCAAGATTGGGTCATCGTTTAGCCACCTACGTAGTAGAAAACTCTGAGTTCGATATAACAGAAAGCAAAAAGAAAAAGCGTAGAAAAGGAGAAAAAAAGAAGAAAAAAATTAAAAAAATGTGTCTGTAACATATCCAGGATATATCCAAAATTTAGAAAAATATAAAATAAAAATTAGATACTCTTTTTTCACGTGTTTGACACATGAACGGGGGACATGTTCAAATGCGTCCATGTCCCAGACATATGTACAAACGTTTCTCTGTCCCAGTCATATATGACATTGATGCGTGAGCTAAAATATAATTTCAGTACTACTTAGGCTCTCATCTGGACCACTTAGAAGGATGAAAATGAAATTTCAGAAGTTTTCCTCCCTTTAGCACATTATAACAAATGGAGAATCAGCACATAGTTGCTGATCTCTGCCAAAAATAAAGTTATAAGTTTTAATATATATATATATATATATATATATTACTAGAAACACTATGTTTAGGATTACTTTTTCTATTTGCAAAGGTATCTGTGCATCCACAAAGGAAAAATACTAAAACTGGAAATTTTGAATGGGTCATATGGGGATTGGTGTAGTAGGGAATTTCGGTGCTCTCAACTGTTTGCTTTCTCCAAACTCACTGGATAAAGTGATGCACGAAAAGCCAAGTCCCTCAAAATAGTTTGGAGTATACAAGGAATCAAATCCTATGATTTTTATAGCGTTGGTAGAAGGCAACTTAGCTCTGGCCTTCTCTTCTTTTTTTCCCCCATTTTTGGCAGCACTTCAACTCTAGAAATTTGGCAGGAAAATCAAGGCAGTCCACTACATGCTGATTCATTTACTACATTTGAGAGATCAATAACATTTGCAGAAACATGGTGGATGAGTTCTACTGGTTCCCAAGATGACCAATTAGGATTTATGAAGTGGGTTTTCCAACCAAAATGGACCACCAGTTGTTAGCTTGAGTCATATCTCCCAAAGGGAGACAAGATGTGTGTATTACCTATAAAAAAAATCAAAAAAGAAAAAGAAAAAAGATGTCCAACCGAAGTGGGGCTGCAATATAGGCATCTTTTAAGAGACCCACATTTTTGTGTAAGTCGATTGTTTATCATGGTCCGTGGTCTTTTGATTTTCTCTCTTTTTTTTCCTTGTAAAGGCTCCCCATGCCTATTTGATATCTTATCAAGAAGTAAAAGCAAAAACCTCACACATATATGTGGCATAGAAACAACCTCCTATCATCCAATGCTTGAACATAGCTTATGCAAGAGAACAAACCAACAAAAAAGAAATTTAGGAAACATTTAAATGCTTTTGCTTCATTAACAAAATCAAAATTGTTAATTAATAGGCTAATATATAAACATTGATTAGTTATAACAGAAAGGCACTTAAAAGTGCCCCCCCCCCCCAACACACAAAAAAATATATCTGTATATAAAAAATAACCATAAAGCATATTACATATTTAAAATTAAGGAAGATTATATGTTTATAGTGATATTAGTACCAAATCTGACTGTTTAACCTATTCAAACATAAACGCCAATAGTCAGAGGCAGGGGAACAGTGACTGCAAAATTATGTTCAGGCCAAAAAACTTCATTTAGGCTCAATTAAACATTCAAACAAAACTATGAATGGTTGATAAGTGATAATTAATAACTATAAGCCACTAATATAAACAACATACATAAAGAAGAAGGGTGTTTTCTGAAGCCAGAACAATGATGTCTCCAAATGGCAGCGGTCCCATTTTAACTCTGAATTAGAAAAGGTGGAAGAAAAGGAGTGTCAACAAAATTATTAAACAATTATTGAAGATTAAAACAAAATAATCAATGAAAATCTACCTTGGTCGAGTTACGATCACAGGTGCAGCTGCAATAGCAGGTATACTCCAGCTCATGTCAGGTTTAATATCAAATAGAATTTCATTATTTATTTCTACACTTTGAAGCCTCACAGCCAACAACTTTTTTTGTTCTTGGAGAAGAAAACAAATAATAGGTGCTGCATCATCATCAGTCGCTAGAAAAACCTGGTAAAATCATTCGAGGGCAATCTGAACATTTCAACATCAGATGCTCAAAAGAAAGTAGTACAATCATGCTAAGATCAATCAGGTACACTAAATGTTGAATGCCTGCTGTAGAGAAGAGAAAAACATAGCTGTGCAGCATGGAAGGTCTAGGACGCCAGCAGATGGGTCTGGGACAGGGCAACCCCAAAACTCGACCAGCCCACATAAAGATAGCCCCATCGTGACCCACCTAAATTCCATCTTAGGTTCAATTTTCCAATCCCATCCGTAACCAAATTAAAGATGTCAAGGGGATGGAACAGGGCAACTACAAACTCCACCAGCCCACATAAAGGCAGCCCCATCCTAAAAATCCATCCTAGGATGACATTTTCCAAACCCATGCATAACCAAATTAAAGATATATATCCCGAATTTCATCCAATAAGGGACAGAGTAAGCAATACCCAACCAACTCAACCATACAAGTCTATTTAGGCAAAAAAAAAAGGTGTATAAATAGTACTTATAAATACCAAAACAACCAAAGATACCATAACCGAACACACAGCAAGCCCAAATCAAGTTAGAAATTGTTGCCTTGACCCCAATATCGTAAATTCCAAACCTGCTTGCAAAGGGGCCGTGTGGGGCTCTGGATACAATGTAACCAATAGATGGCTAACCTAGCACCACCTGGCCCAAGTGGGCTTAACCAAGGTACTGGGTTTGGGGGTTTTAGAGAGTGCAAAACCTACTCCAGTTCAGGGAAGGGTTTGGTTTAGGGAGAAATCACAATACCTCCCCCCCCCCCCCCCCCCACCCCAAACACCAACACCAAAAATAAATAAATAAATAATACTTGTATACGTATTACTAATATAAACAAACTTTTTACACTTCTCAACCCTCTTTCTCCATTTTCCTTTCTAAGACCCAAGCCTCTTTCACATTTTCCCTCTCCACCACCATGTTTCTCTCAGCCAAAGACAATTCATTGCCACAAGAGCTTGTTCTCACCCCCAGAGGTCACCATCATCACCCCTTCTAGCTACAATCATCTTCAAATTTCTTCCTTACTATTGTCGAGATGATTGTGTATTCTTCAATGCTTAATATTTCCATAAGTTCAATCAAGTAATCCAAATGTTCTTTGAATGTCTCCTGGGTTTCACTATTATTTATACAGTAATTTAAAATTTGTTTGAGCTACTTGAGTTGATTTTAGAAAATTTTAAATTGGAGTGGGATTTCTTTCAAATCTAGGGCTTTGAAAAGCGAGACATGATGAAGGGCACTACACGGCACTCGATGTATCATAATCAGAGATGGGACACAATGGGGTAACCAATCAAGCATTTAAGACAGGTATGTTATGAGCGTTGCTCCCATATGGATGAGGCAAAGTCTTTTTCTTCTTTCTTTACTTTTTTTTTGTTTTTGCGCATGCGCAACCATATCCATCCCATTGCAATCCCTATGGAGACAAGCTACTTGATTGATTTTACAAGCCCAATTTGCAGATATATATATAGATGATACAATCAAAAGAAAATAATTTGCACGACATATACCTACTAAGCAAACCCTAAGGTTATCCCAAAAAAGGTGTCCCACTGTGTACCACAACGGCAAAGGCAGGAATTTCCTCGAGTGTGGTCAATTAACAATTAATTAATATTTTATTTTTATTTCATCCAAGTATTTCACAAAACACAAAAAAAAAAAAATGAAAAACTGCATTCGAAAATTACATAACCAATAGATGCATATTTTCAATCAAGCATTATATTTTTATTGAAAAAATAATAATATTTTCATTGAAAAAATAATAATATTTTCAAATGAGTAAACCCTGATACTTAATTTAAATTCAACATAACAAAAGAACTAGTCATAATAAACATTAAAAATGAAATTCCAGACTAAAAACTTTTTTCCCAACAGTGTGGGCTACTCACTAAAAGTCACCTTCCCCTTACCGATAAACTTCCATGTCCCCCTACTAGGACCTAAATCTTACACCTTCTCTAAGACGAAGTAGGAAATACCACCTAAACTAACAAGTACTAGTAGCAACAAAATTGGATCAATACAAATCAAATTTAAATCAAGTGATTGATTTCATAGGAAGCATAACTCTTTTATTGTACTTTTAGAATTGTTTTTAACTTTAATTTCTTAGTTGTTAAACTTTTTTTTTATAGTTTTCTCATCACTTTTTAATATTAAAAGTTGACACCAACTTTAATATCTCAAACTCAAATAATTAAATTAAGTGGAGTCAATCATCAATTTCAACACTTTTTATATATTAAATAGACCTAAAAACCTTTCAAGATTTGAGTGGGGTCATTAAACTCCACTAAAAGATCATGTAGCAATACCCCTGCTGTAGCACCAATGCAAGCGACACCACTTGAAAAATAAAAGATAAACCACTTGAGTCCACCGAAGTGATCTTTCATGCAAAGCCTACAATTAAAATATTAAATTTAACACCCAATTGAATTCATTTCAAGAAATCCTTAAGTCACTAGTACTTAATGTTGCCTACACAACCTATTTCACCTTTCAGTTTTATATAGGGCCATATCCTCCATAGATATAGGGCTTGTGACTTTCACTACCACCAAAATCCTCATTCTATTTGGCCATCTTGAGTCCTTGTAGCATTTTCAATGTGTAGCTCAACTCTAACTCAAGAACACCGGAAATCTCAACTCATGGCCAAGATTTAAAGCTTTGTCAAGTTGAGTTTAGACAAATGACATTTTGACTTTTCAAAAACAATGCTAATTTTTGAATTTTTACAGAAATCACATCTTCATTTATGCATGATCCGCAAAATCATATGCTAAGATAAAAACAGTAAGATATAAATGGCAAGTTGAAAAGATAATCACATGATTGACATAGTGAACATTCATATCCAATCATTCAACCAAGGAAAGCTGAAGGTGTCAATACTAAATCTGGCACCTTGCTAGCAGCTGTGTGTGCACCCTTCCCCTGCCAAATCCTTCTGAAGGAGAACTGCTTTGGTAACACCCCAGCAGGAACTACATCACATAATTTAGAATGTGCGACTTCAAGGTTAGAGTTGATGGCTTCTGCAACCCACAAGGAGTGTTGCATCTTTCCTGCAAATAAAGTTGTATATAAAGAATATGAGAAGAAAATAGTTCCTTTTTTTCCACCCCCTGGGGGGGGGGACTGACACATTGAGAGATATCTAGGAGAAACCTTTGTTATATGATGCCATTAGAGGAATACGATCACTAGTCCAGATCGTTCTTTCATCAAACTCCTTCATTATGTTCAATTTTCCCCTTTCCTCGACATAAGTAGACTAAGAACGTCATTTAAAAAAAAAATCAATTTAAGGAAAACATAAAGCCAGACTACCTTAACAGAAAACTGCAAAATAAATGAGTTCAGAAATTAGAACACAATCTTTTTTTTCTTTTTCTAATAGGTAATAATTTCATTCACGAGCACCAAAGAGGAGGTAACTCATGTACGTGACAATAGGCAGCCATGAAGAAACACAAAGATAAGTGCAATATTGTGCAAACTCTTGAATCATCAAAGGGAAACTACATGCATACCTGGGGTTCTTCTAGTGGATCTTTCAAAATCAGATGTGAGGATATTGAAGCTCCATCTCCTTTAATAATATGATCAGATGCATTCATTAGAGTGAAATTATGTTGAGGACTGTGTCCGATTTCTCTTTTTGGACGTGATATATCACGTGCATTTAATAAAGGGCTTGAAGACGAAAAAGGAACATATGTTTGTGAGTTCCCTTCAGTTGCCTGTTGCAGGAGTAAACCAAATGGAAGAGGCCATATTGATGTGATGGTACAAGGAAGAGGAATAGATACTACTTCACCTGTAGGGAAAAGCATCCAAGTATCATTTTGAAAAACGATGCAAGGATTTAACATTAACATATAAAATGAGAATCATTAGCCAAAAAAGAAGGGCTTTAGCAATGCCAAGCATTTAAAGTCTGGCTAATCTGTCCAAATTCAGATATTGTACCTGATCTTAACATGTTAGCATCCAAAAAAGGAAAAGAAGAAAAGACGACAAAAATAAAATAAAAAACACTACAGGTAATAACTAATTAAGCAAAAGAAGAACCTGATTGTGTGAGTTTTTTTAACTCAAATGTGCCCATGTTCTTTTCTTCAAACTTTCTTCACTGCTCAAAGATTTTAATTTAAATTCAAAAGATTTATCATTACTTCTAAATGATTTATGGTATACTTGAACTACCCATCCACCAGAAGACCCGTTCTCTATTGATGCTGACACGATGATTAGTAGTTACAGTAGAGAAGCTTAAAAGAGAACCAAATTCAAAAATGAAAGAAAAATATGTAGTTTAGGTCAGGGGAAGAATGGTAAAAAAGATATTAGGATAAACAATTAACTAAATAGAAAAAGGAAAAAACAATTAACAATTATGATATATTGAATGTCAAAAATATAGCATAGAATACAATTTACAATAATAAAAAAAAAGAGGCAAACAAATAGAAGTACAAACAATAAACTATCATGAAATATGTCCAGATGCACTCACCTGATGTGTTGTAGATTGTCACACTATCAGTTTGTAGGACACAAAGCAGACCTTCAGACATATCACCCATACGACACCAGCACGCCTAGAATTTGAATTGAAATATTTATCAAATAAATTCACCTCAGTAAAATGGACCAAAAAAATTGAAATAAGATGTAATATTAGATGGATGCATTGATGGAGAAAACAAAATGAGTCTAATTTTTTAATGAGAATCAATGAAGCAATAAACACACACATAAGGGATAACAGGATACATAGACGATTCTTAAACTTTCCAAATAGAATTAAATTATAAAACTAAATTAATAGAATCGAATTAATTTTACAAAATATGAGGTTCAGAAGGGTTGATCTAAATTGCAAACGCATCATATGTAAGGCAATATAAATACTACTATAAAGCAACAGAGAATTTGCCATTCTGCCTCCATTTTCTTCTTGGTAATTAAATTTTCTATCAGGTGAAGTAAAATAAAATAAAAGCAACCTCATCCACCTTGCATGAAAAAACTCAAAGCACCTTCAGGAAACTAGTTGGTCAGGATACAACTCTTTCTTTTTTTTCTATTTTTTTGGTCAGGATATATAACTCTTTCATGTAGTCCTAACAACACTACCTTGTCAGCATCTTCTTCCTAATCAGCAAAGATGCCAGAAAAGGAAATGCAGGCTTATAATTATCACATAAATAGCCATATTAATTGACTAGAGACAAGAAAATGATATTGAAAAGAAGCAATGAACTAAAATCAAGCTGGATGGGTTAATGTCTCAACGGCATGCATGGAAACACTCGCCTTAATGATGGGTAGAAAGAGGATTAATGCAATAAATTATATATAAAAGAAACAAATCAACTTAAGGCTCCTTTGTACTTGAAAAAAAGCCTGCTATTATAGGTGACTGCTCGTGAAAATCTTCTATAGTATTAGGAGGTAATGCCCCTGCCTTGTAACTTAATTGGTAGTACTTTCTTAGAACCTTGTGTATACATGCTTCTCTTTGACCAAAGCTCGAGTATATCATGACATAACTTCAAACTAACTTGACTAAAGTACAAGTTATGAAGAAACTCAGATGACATCATTTGTGAACTAGTTTTAGTATATGAGAATTAGAAAAGGCATTTCTTCTGCAAAACTAGTATATCGAGTTCTTTGAAAGTAATTATATACTTTCTTGGTCAATCGTTAAAGAAAGAGCTATTATCTAGATATTCCTCTGAAAATTAAAATAACCACTCATTTTCATTAATAATTTTGATTTAGATATCAATTAAACGATTTTTTTTCATTAATGTTTTGGTTTACTGTAAAATAATAACTTTCCCTATAAATAAATTCAATGACATATTCACACTTTCCCAATATAATGAACCATTGAAAGAATCACAGCCCCGCTCCCACCTCCAAACCTGCCACTGCCCCCCCCCCCCCCCAACAAGACCAGCTAGATGGATCAAATTATCCATGCAACCATGAAGTAAGAAATACATCTATTCCATGCAGAAACTGCACCATTGTTGACTTCCAAACTAACGATTGGTGCCAGAAGGAATATTAATGAAACCAGCTTCAATGTTTCTCTCCAATTTGCTCAGGTGTTTTTTACCATTACATTTGTTATAAAATAATAGGAAATGGACAGTCCACACATTTGACTGTAAATTATCTATAAGATATAAAGGGGGAAAAAAAACCACCAGCTACTGAACCCCGCAGCAGTACAATTTAGTATTGTCTTACCAAGTAACAGATAATATTCTATAAGAAGTGATGATGTTTATGAAGCAGAAATATCATCAGTGCATAATAGCTATCACCAGGTTGTAGCATACAAGAAACAAATAGAAACTGGATTACTTCAGCGCCATAAACATTACCATGATGACTGAGCAGGGTAAGGTGAATCTCTTATACACTCGGGAACCTATTGTCCATATTATCCTGTAACATATGAGTCAAAGAAATGTCTCAAACATATAATCAAGAAACAACATTTAATAAGAAAATTGAAGAAAAAGAAACGAAACAAGTAAAAAGGAAATGTGAAATTTGTGAATCATGAGTTAGAAGTGAAGATGAAATTTCAAAATGAATACACAATAAACTACATTATTTGAAAACTCATTCTTTTTTCAGGAATGTTGAGGATTGATAATGGAGACACAAAAAATTAACAATTAGCCACGTTTTCTTAGCATCACTTACCGCAATTGAACTCCGCATAAATTAACATTCAATTTACATAAAAATAAAATTCAGAATAAAAAGGCAGTAGCATGTCAATTTGTTTATGCCAACTAATCAATCACATTTCTTATAGTTCCATTGGCCACAAAATTTAAAATCTTGAATATCACTACCGGGTATTGAGTTTCAGTTACTGAAATTTCAAGATTAAATGAAATTTAAATTTAGTGATGAAATTACCGATTCCCTCTAATAAAGAGCTCGTGATCACTCCGATCGCTAGAAGATGAAGCATCGCATTCGTCCGCTTCGTCTCTCTGTCTAGCGACTTCGGGATCGAAGAGGAAGTAATCGTACTTGTCCGTGACATTCTCAGTGGGCTTTCCGTCGACAGCTTCTGCGACTAAGCCGAAGGGCTTAAATTCGCCGAGCACCGTGAGTTGGCGAACCCCGACAGACATGCTGTGAATTGAATGGTTGAGCGAATGGATTGAGTGAAGAAGAGATGAAACCGAGATTATGATATAGTTTCTGAGTTGAACTACGTCTCTCCCGCCTTTTTTCTGTTCAAGTGAACAAGGAAGACAGGGTGAAAACCCTAGTCCCTAGTGTTTCTTGGCGTCATTGAGATGAGTGCGTCCTCCTTAGATCAAGACCGTTACATTGAAATAATGAATAATTCTTCAAATTTTTCAACATCTTTTTAACTTAAATCTCAATTCTATTCGAATATTTAAAAATTTCCCGATCATATTTGAATTTTGAATATTATAAATAATTTCATTTTTTAAAATTTTTTAATTATACCAAATGATTTTATTATGAAAACTTATATACTTCTAAAAATATATCAAATTTTTAACTCAAAAAATTCATATTATTAATTGTATTTTTTTCAAATAATTTTTAAATTACAAAGTGACATAAATATTAATTTATTTTATACAATAACGAGGTGTGTCACCCCAAATAAAATTTCAATTTTTAATATTAAATACTACTGAAACCAATTGACTTTTATTTCGAAGATAATAATTTTATTGAGCAAATGAGTGAAAAAAAAAATTTACAAATAAGCAAGGACAGTAAAAAGTCAATCATAGCACCTACTGTCATTTTCATGCAACTTTAGTGAGATCAAATGACAATGCTCAAATTTTTATATATATATATATATATATATATATATTTATTTTGTATTATACAAAAAGTTATAATATAAATATCCTCATTAAATTTAATTATTTTATTTTATTTCATAACCCTTCTGTATTGCTACTTTTATAACAAAAGGAACAAAAAAATTATGAAAGTGATAAAATATTATAATTCGTGTATTATAATTAACTGAATAATAAATAATACAATTATAGTATTTTTATGAAATAAAAAAAAATTATAATAGTATTACAAAACAACAAATAATTATAACATTATAAAAAAAACAGAAAATTACACAACAGTAGTCTCTTGTAATTAAAGTTTACTTGCTGAAATTGAAGGACAAACCAGTTACTCTAATATTTCAACGATGTGTTTCTAAACTTATTTAGGTGTTACTTAAAAAATTTAGCATAATTAATTACTTAATTAAAAAAAAGTTAAGAACTTTCCTTCGAAATAACAAGCGATAACAATTTTTTAAGGTAAAAATAGAATATCATACTAGAGAAATCTTACAAAAAAAAAATTAAGTTTGATTCTTTGGCTAAAACTATAATAAAATCAGAAAACGTAAGCATGTTTGGCTAATTCATGAGATACGCCGTTAGAAAAATTGTTTGACAAAAAACATTAGAAGTAATGAAAATTATCGAAACACTTTCACATCTGCGTTTCTTATATTCAAATAAGAAATATCTTCGTCAGATGATATAATATCATTTTACATTTCCCAAAGAGACACCGAAATGATTATTATCAAGCACCTAGTGAATATCTTAATCCAAATCTTCTAATTCATGAATGGATGTGCAATGGATCTTAGCCTTAAGGGCGACAATACCCAAACTTGTATTCCTTCATAATATGAATTAAAGATTCTAAAGAATTACTACAAAAAGCACAACCTAAACCAGTGTGAACAGTGCAACTTAAAAGATGTTTTGGTTGGCAGGGCATCTGAACATACCAGCCGAACAAAGCTTTAATCTTATTTGGTATCATGAATGAAAAAAATGAAGGATTGATGTGGGACGTGGAGTGCCTATAAGCCATCGTTAAATATGAAGTTAAAGTGGTAAGCATCAATGAACTTTCAATGCTTGGAACAATGCCAAATTAGTGTGTTAGAGATTCAACAACGACTTAAGGTCATGCTCATAATGTTCTATGTTTCAAAAGAGTAGAAAACACATTCGATTAATTATATACTCCATTAATTTTGTTATTTATTTATAAGCTGAGCCACCAAAGACTCCGGATGGAGATGACTTACCAAAGACAATACTTTAAATAAAATAGACAAAAATAATTATTTATTTTTTCATATTATGATAGAAAAAACATCATATATCTTAAGCTCACATGTGAAATTGCCGACCTTCCAAGATGTTTGGCCATGAATAAGAAGGGCAAAAGCCTAACTTAGCATTAAAAAGTGACCTACCAGGAAAATACTTGCAATGCACCATGTGAGATAACAAAGAATTTTGAATTATGAATCAATCTCCACCACTATTTGACAAACATAGCTATAGCTCGTGACACATCATATGAGATAAAAATGAATTTTGAATTATGAATCAATCTCAACCACTGTTTGGCAAACATAACTATGTTGAATACTTTTAAATCGTAGAAGCCCAAACCTCTCTTGACCTTAGAATGATGCATACAATGTTAAGAAACTGATATTTGGGAGAAAAAGGATTCTTATCTTTTTTTATTGATGTGTTATACACCTATATATATATATATATATATGCAATTCTACACATGGGAAAATAAAATGATTTGCTGTACAAATAAAATAGCTAAAAATATGGGATTGTGATTTGCTGAATGTTGATTGCTGGTATCTTGGGATATTGTGATTTGTTGAATATTGATTGCTGGAATCTTGGGATTGTAATCCTGTAATACTCCCCCTCAAGTTGGTGCATGGAGATCTAGAATGCCCAACTTGCGTAAAAGATGGTGAAAAGGATCACGTCCCAAAGCTTTGGTGAAGATGTCTGCAAGTTGCTCAGAAGAAGGTAAGTGAGCGGTGATGAGGAGACCAAAGCGTAGTTTGTCACGGACAATGTGACAGTCGATCTCTATATGCTTGGTGCGTTCATGGAAAACAGGATTGCGAGCAATATAGAGAGCAGATTGATTGTCACAGTAGAGCGTCATGGGACCTTTAGGGGAGATGCCGAGATCACGGAGAAGTTGCTGTAACCAAACAAGTTCACAGGTTGTTACAGCCATGGCACGGTATTCGGCTTCAGTAGAGGAACGGGCGACTGTAATTTGTTTCTTGGTGCGCCATGAAACGAGACTGGAGCCGAGGGTGATGAAGAAACCAGTGGTAGAGCGCCTGGTAGTGGGACAACTAGCCCAATCAGAATCTGTATAGGCACGAACATGAAGATCATTCGAAGAAGAGAAGAAAATGCCTTGGCCGGGAGTTCCTTTGATGTAGCGGAGGACGCGAGTGGCAGCATTCATGTGAGGGAGTCTGGGAGCGTGCATGAATTGACTAAGGGTGTTGACTGCAAAGACGATGTCGGGTCGAGTGATGGTGAGGTAGATGAGGCGTCCAACTAATCGTCGATAAGGGGCCGGATCAGGAAGGAGGTCACCATCAGTGGTGGTGAGTTTGAGGTTTTGTTCCATGGGAAAAGAAGCAGGGCGAGAACCAAGTTGACCACTGTCGGTAAGAATATCCAGGGCATATTTGCGCTGATTAAGAAAAATGCCGGAAGAGGAACGAGCGACTTCAAGACCAAGGAAGTATTTGAGAGGTCCAAGATCTTTGGTTTTGAAGTGCTGGGAAATGGTAGTCTTGAAGAGGTTGACTTGAGAGAGATCATTGCCGGCGATCAAGATGTCGTCAACATATACTAAGACGATGGTGATACTGGTGGCAGTGAGCAAGGTAAAAAGAGAGTGGTCGGCCTGAGACTGAACAAAACCTGCACGAAGAAGAACAGAGGTTAGTTTAAAAAACCAATTTCGGGATGCTTGCTTGAGGCCATAGAGGGACTTCCGAAGGCGACAGACGCGTGTCTCCCCCTTAACACAGTAGCCCGGTGGGGGTTGCATGTAAACTTCCTCATCTAGTTCACCATGCAAGAAGGCATTGTGAACATCCATTTGATGAATGATCCAATTCTTGGTGGCGGCAACGGCGAGAACACAACGAACAGTTGTCATTTTGGCCACTGGAGCAAAAGTTTCATGATAGTCTATACCTTCCACCTGAGTATAGCCTTTGGCTACAAGTCGAGCCTTGTGGCGTTCAATGGTGCCGTCTGCTCGGAGTTTGGTTTTGAAAACCCATTTGCAGCCAATGGATTTTTTTTCCAGGAGGGAGAGGTTCAAGAGTCCAAGTGGAGTTTTCCTCAAGAGCACGGAGTTCAGAGACCATAGCGTCACGCCAATGAGAGTGGCGGTTGGCTTCCGAATAGCAAGTAGGCTCAACGGATGCAGTAAGAGCAGTTAAGAATGAAAGATGAGTATGTGAAAAACGAGAATATGAAAGAAAAGTAGATAAGGGGTGAGAAGTACCTGAGGACTGTGCAGCAGATGAAGTTGCAGTGGACTCCGTGGAAATAGTAGGACAAACATAATCTAAGAGGTAAGCAGGACGAGTGATGTTACGACGTGCACGTGAGGGAATAGGGGAAGGAGGTGGGTCGGAATGTGGGATTGGAAGGGATGAGGGAGGTAACGGATTTTCGGGGATAGGTAAGACAGAAATAGAAGAATGACGAGGAAGAGGGGTGCTGGAATCTTGGAAAGGAAATTGATTTTCATGAAAGGTGACATCACGTGAGTAAAAAATAGTGTCAGTTTCAAGATTGTATAATTTGTATGCTTTACGGTTACTAGGATAACCAATAAAGATGCAGCGGGATGCACGGGGGGAAAATTTATCACGATGAATAGAGAGTGTTTGAGCATAATAGAGACATCCAAATACACGGAGATGAGTGTATGTGGGTGTAATGTGGAGGAGAATTTGAAAAGGGGTTTTATTCTGGAGAGACCGACTCGGTGTCCGATTGATGAGATAGGCAGCAGTGAGAATACATTCGCCCCAGAATTTGAGGGGTAAATGGGCTTGAAAACGGAGGCTCCGAGCGACATTGAGGAGGTGCCTATGTTTACGCTCAGCAACACCATTTTGTTGAGGAGTGTCAACACAGGTACGTTCATGAAGGATGCCGTGAGTGTGAAAGTAATTTTGGAGAGGATTTGAAAGAAATTCGAGACCATTATCAGTGCGAATAATTTTGACAGTGGATTGGTACTGATTTTGGACAAGAGCAAAAAAATGCATAAGGTGACGAAAAGTTTCTGATTTAAAACGCATTAAATAAATCCATGTTGTGCGCGAAAAATCATCAACAATAGTCAAAAAATAGTGAGCGCCACAAATAGAGGCTGTGTGATAACCGCCCCAAATATCACAATGTAACCGATGAAAAGGAATTAAACTTTTAGTTGCATTTAAGGGAAAAGGTAAACGGGTGTGCTTAGAACGAGCACAAATATCACAATGAGAAACAGTACATGGACTATCAAAAATTTTTGGAATAGTAAAACTAGAAGGGTGACCTAAACGGCAGTGCCATAAGGTCTTATTGTCAATGTTCTGAATAGAAAAAACAGCAGGTTGTTGTGGCCGAAAAATGTAAAGTCCATTGCAAACGTCACCCGCTCCAATCAGCCTCTTCGACTGAAGGTCCTGAAAAAGAAAATGTGAGGATGAGAATAAAGTAACACAAGATAATTTGGTGGTAAGTGAAGGGACAGAGAGGAGATTAAATTGAAATTCAGGGACATAGAGGACATTTCGGATGGTGAGGGTTGGAGATAAGACAATTGTCCCAATGCCTTGGACGGGAATGGAGGCTCCTGTAGGCAGGCGGACAGATCTGGCCATGGTAGGCTGTCGGAGGTCGGAGAAAAAGGACCGGCGGTGACTCATATGATCAGTGGCACCGCTGTCGACGATCCAATGTTGCTGTGGATCAAAAAAGGAATTCGGTAGGGGTGAGAGATTACCCACGAACTGATCAATTGTTGGAGGAGGTTCGGAGGACTGAGGTTGGAGGAGATTCATCAATTGCTGGTAATTGGCCGGTGAGAGACCCGGGATGGGGCTTGCGGTGGCACCTGCAAAGTGAGCCGCCGTGGGGGGCTTGCCAAGGAGTGAAGGTTTCGGATTTGGGTGCCGAGGCTCCCTACCGGGAGGGTAGCCGATGATGCGCCAGCACCGGTGTCGTGGGTGGCCGTCTTTGCCGCACTCAGAGCATTTGATGGGTTGTTTGGCAGAGGTGGTGAATCGGGCAGCAAGTGAGAGGCTTTCGGAGGAGAGGCGAGTGACGTTTAAGAGTCTCTGTTTTTCTTCTTGGAATAGAATGGAAAAAACTTTGTTGAGGGGAGGAAGTGGATCAGTGGCAAGAATTTGGGTTCGGAGGGCAGCGAATGAGTCATTGAGTCCAAGAAGAAATTGAAACACACGCTCATCCTCAGCCCTTTTTTCTAAGGTATGTGCATCGGTAGTGGGTTGTAGATTTCCAAGTTCATCCCACAACTGTTTGATGCTGTTGTAGTAGTCTGGAATTGAGAGTTGGTTTTGGTGGAGATTTGAAATTTCGCGTTTGAGGTGGAAGAGTCGTGCGTTGTTGCCGTGGCAAAAACGAGACTCAAGATCGAGCCAAACGTCTCGGGGATCATCGTGGTAGTCTAGGGAGTTGGCTAAAGAGGGGGTTATGGTGTTTAGGATCCAAGTGAGGACCATATCTTTGGTTCTACTCCATTGAGCGTAGTCTGGAGAAGTGTTTGCTGGTGGTTTGAGTGTTCCATCAACAAAACAGAGTTTGTTTTTTGCGTTGAGTGCCCGTCGTAGAGCACGCTGCCATTTGGAAAAATTGTCGCCAGGTGAGGTGACCGGAAATCAGGATTAGACTGGGTGAATCGGATGGATGAAGAATATATGGAGAGGAAATTGTAGACTCTTCTGAGGAGGGAGCCATGGAAGGAGTGTACAGGTCTGGTTAAGGTCGTGGTGGCTCTGATACCATGTTAAGAAACTGATATTTGGGAGAAAAAGGATTCTTATCTTTTTTTATTGATGTGTTATACACCTATATATATATATATATATATGCAATTCTACACATGGGAAAATAAAATGATTTGCTGTACAAATAAAATAGCTAAAAATATGGGATTGTGATTTGCTGAATGTTGATTGCTGGTATCTTGGGATATTGTGATTTGTTGAATATTGATTGCTGGAATCTTGGGATATTGTGATTTGTTGAGTAAATTATTCTGATATCATTTTCATGAACTCGCTTGAAATTACTCTTCACCGAGTCGAAATCCAGACATATGTAACCTGACAATTAAAAACGTGACATGGCATAGATGGGTATTGTTTATGCCACCGCTTTTAAAAGAATTTCTTTACGCCCTTAAATAATAATTTATATTTTTAACTAAAAGTCTTCATTGGGACCTTTTCACAAATGTTGTAAAACACCACGCATTTAGACATGCCTATACTGAAGGAATGGCCTAAGTACTTGCTGCGGGTCACTGCAACCTCCACTTGTTGGACCTGTGCAACCTTTTCTCAAGCATGTGGCAAAGGATTTGTGCCGAAACCATTGCAGATTTGTCATAGTTCACTTGCTTCTTAGAAGCCTCCTCGTAAAGTTTCAGAATAGACTGAACCATCATAACTTCAAGATGCGTAGCTTGAAAAAACAACAGGATATCATCAACGAAAAACAAATGGGATAGCCGCGACCCTTTCCAGCTAATTGAAACACCATGGAAACTGCCTTCTCATTCTGTATTCTGTAACAAACATGAAAACATCACATAAAAAGGAATAAATAAGAAAAAAGTGGGTCACCTTGACGCAAAGCTGTTGTGGGAAAAAATATTTCTTATAACTTAAATTAAATATAATACATATTTTATGCAAAAAAAATTATGTTTTATATTCAAATTGAAATTCACATATTTGAAATATCTTTTATTAATAAAAAGCAAAAAAAAGTATATTTAATTATTTTTGAATCTGACATGATTATTTACAGGAGTGCAAAAAAATTGAAAATCATATATCCGGATCCGATCCGAATGGATCGGTTCCATAAATTTGGATTGGGTGGGTTATATAATTTTTTTTTTCCAAGTTGGTTTCGGTTTAAAAATTGGACAAACCGATTCAACTTGAGAACTGATTCAACCCGATAACCTGGACTTTTCATTATAAAAAAAATCTTAAAATTTGTTTATATATATATATAATACATATACATATATTAATAGTATATTGTATGTTAGTGTGTGTGTACGCTCATATATATATATATATATCAGTATTATCATACATGTACATTTGAATGCATGCTGATCAAATATCAACGTGAAGAGGAAAACCATGGCCAGCAATAACATGTTCACAACCTAGTAAAAAAAATCCTCGCATAGATATATGTTGACAAGTGAAAAGATCAAGGACTGATTAGAAGAGTGATGATAAGTCGATGTGTTGTCAATAATTTAAAAATATTATTAATTATATTAAAATAATTTTTAAGATATATTTAAAAAAAATTAAAGAATATATAAAATAATTTTTTAAATTTAAAAAAATTACAATATTTTAAAAAGTAAAAATTTATTTTTTAGGTGTTTTAGATAAATAAAAATTGTTATATTTTTTTTTTGGATTAAAGAATTTGTTGTATTTATTATTTAATATTTTTTAAAATCTATTTTGATTTAATTAATAATATTTTTTTAATAGTTTTAAGATGAAATTAATAATTAAACCCGAGTCTATTGGGGCCGAGAGTGTAAGTGCGTAGAGCGCACCAAGGTACATTTTAACACCTCCTTCCGCCTGGATGGATATTTTTTTATAGTTCTCTTCCGCTCCAAGGCCCTTTTAGCTTAGATCTCTCCTCTTTATTTCGACTCAAAACTTCATTTCATTTCACTTGAATAGCCATCGTATTCTTTCTTCAGAACCCTCCCCTTCCTCTCTCTCTAGATCTCTCGTCTTTCTCTCTCTGTATTGCTCGGAGGGTTCAAGGGTTTCTTCTTTGCCTCAGATCTCTCCAACAGGATTGTTTGAGTTCAATATCTATCGTTCGTGTTTAACTCTCAATTGGCGATTCAATCACATCTTACAGATCCGAGCTCTGTTCTTGAAGGCGTGATCTCGCCACCATGGCGGCCGCTAATGCTCCAATCACCATGAAAGAAGCCTTGACGGTAAAATCATCTATCATATGTTATGATTCACAACATTTTTTTCCCCAACACGAAGTCAGTACTAACTGAACCTGTTTTTAAATAACTATGACGGTTCAATTTTCGCTCTTCGCTAAATTCTTTTTGTATTTTGCTCAGTATCTCTCAATTTCAATCGATTTGTTATATTAACGGTGCCTGTGCTGCTTAGTATGTGACAATACATGGATAGATCTGTCATGTATTTTTTGTTTGCAGATCTGTGCTATGAATTATTCGTTTCACTTGTGGATTTACAAATGCTAAGTTGCTCTATGAAAATGATTCTGGATATTGTAGCTTAGTGATGGTTTACTGTTTTGAAGAGATGGAATTGAATGGTAATTTTGTTGACGTGATGTTATTGCAGTTACCGAGCATAGGGATCAACCCACAATTTATTACGTTTACGCATGTCACAATGGAATCTGACAAATATATCTGTGTTCGGGAGACGTCGCCCCAGAACAGTGTCGTAATTGTCGATATGAACATGCCAATGCAGCCATTGAGGAGGCCTATTACTGCGGACTCAGCGCTTATGAACCCTAATTCCAGAATTCTTGCTCTTAAAGGTAGGACATCTTTGTTGGTGTATTTTGATTGTCCTATGCATTTTAAATCTTTTTGTCATCTCTCTGTCCCTTGGCACAAGGCTATCTAGAAATCACAGTTCTAACAAATTCTCTGCCTTAAAATGGATGTAAGATTCAAAAGTAGTATTTTTTATGGACTTGTTCCATACATCTGACAGATCTTCATTGTTCATATTGTTTATCTAAACAGTGATTAGTAAGATAATGATCAGCGATGTAGTTTTCTCCTTCGGTGGCTTATAATCCCCATGGAGAAAAAGGGGTGGGGGGTGGGGTGGTATGCCATGCAATTATTATTATTATTCTCTAATGTTAATTTTTTTTACATTTAGCCGACAATAAAAGTATTACTTGCGTTATGCTCGTGGTAGTTGCTGCCCCCCTTTTGTTTCCCATCTAGATTAGTTTGTCTTGACATCAGTGAGCTACTGATAACATTGGCAACACCAGGATGTTATAAATTTTTTACATAACACTAGTAATGTAGTCCAATTGGATAGTACAATCTGGACGCTGTACACTTTTGTTTAAATGGAAAATCATGGTTTGATAATTTTCTTTTGCTTCACACAAACAAACATGAATGTTTGCTATTCCTTATTCAAGGCATGCCTAATGTGAAACAGTAGGAATGGATTTATTGCCTCCTCGTTCATATTCCTGGGTTATAACTTGTTTATGATACCATTGTGTGATGTAGTTTCATATAATTTCTTAATGCAGCATCACTAGTCAGTGTTTGTAGAGGAAAATTAATACTTTTTTATGGTCATGTTATGATTGCATTAGTTTCTATAAACTTTGAAGTCTATTTATATATAGTTTTAGCTCATGAATGGTGTCATTCTTTTGAAGCTCAACTTCCGGGAACTACTCAAGATCACTTGCAAATATTTAACATTGAGATGAAAGCAAAAATGAAATCACATCAGATGCCTGAGCAGGTGACTGCACTCTCACTCTCACTCTCACTCTCATCTCTCTCTCTCTCTCTCTCTCTCTCTCTCTCTTTTAGCATCTCCATAGCATTGAATGAATTATATTGATGATCTAATTGTTGAGATTGTTGTTATTAAGGTTTTCTTTATTGTCTCCTATCTTCATTTGTAGATTGTTTTTTGGAAGTGGATTACCCCAAAAATGTTGGGCCTAGTCACGCAAACCTCGGTATATCATTGGTCAATTGAAGGTAAGATGCCTTTCTTTAACCTGAACTAGCAATTTCACCTTACAATTTTGAATTTTCCAGTTCCATGCATAAGCTCACTCAATGTGTTGTAATTGTTTCCTGTGAAATGTTTCTTTCTGCATCTCCAACGCAGGTGATTCTGAACCTGTAAAGATGTTTGATAGAACGGCAAATTTAGCAAACAATCAGATTATTAATTATCGATGTGATCCCACTGAGAAATGGTTGGTTTTGATTGGAATTGCTCCTGGTTCACCAGAGGTATGTGGTATTTTTTTTTTAGTGCTTGTGCTTCTTTTGAAGTTATTTAGATTATTCTTTCTTCTGCTATGGTATTAAATGTTATATTTTTAAAATTTTTTGAACCAAGTTGTTTATGCACTATTTGTTTCTAATTGAAATAGAAAATCCATGCATTTTTAATTTTTGTTTTGCGGGGCTTTGTATGGCAAATTTTTGTATTCATATTCTTTTTTTTTTTAAGCCATGTTAGTTTAGTAGCTTCCTCCATGTACGTTCCAGTCGAGAATGGACGAGGTATTTGTGTATACATGGTATTTTAGACGTAATTCCCGTACGTAGGGGTCACCATTTCACATCGGTATGTATGCTCATGTTGTTTTCCCATTATCACAAGCACGAAGTGTCATTTGGATTCATTCTATTGTGCTGTAATGGAATTTTAGCATGGAAGTCAGTCATTTAACTCAAATGTTTACAGAATTTTCAGCCTTTTTTATTTTATTTTATTTTTCTTAAATTTTTTAATCACACAACCTATTGACTGGAAGTTACAAGAGATGATAAATAACATTGAATGATATAAAATGCTATATTTGTTATAATTTCAAATTTTTTCTGGGTTTGCTGAGTTCAAGGCCTTGTGCCAGTGTCAGATCCTTTTTACCAGGCAATTGCAAGATAGATTTCAGTGAACCTGAAGAGTGTAATATATATCAACTTTATTTTATTTTGGATGCCCTCCCTCCCCCTCTTTTTTTTTTTTTTTGGAGGTGGAGGGGAGGGATTCTGGGCAAAGGGTATATATTGTGTATTTATTTATTTTTAAATGAATTCTTTTACTTGGAACTTTCATCTTGCATAGTTTCCAATATGCAATTAAATCTTTTTCTTTCTTTCTTTTCAGTACTCGATTTTCTGCTGGTTGTACATTGTCTTGGAAAGGGTGTTTGCATATACATTATATTTATTTAGTGTTCTGTTTTCTTTTTAGGTCGTTACTTGCAAGATATAGCTCCTTTTTTGTTTACTTGGTAATTGTGAAATTTCTTCACAACCTTGTTAGTGTACTGATGTCCACCTCTTGTATATGTTTATAGAGACCCCAATTGGTCAAAGGAAATATGCAACTTTTTTCGGTGGATCAACAGCGCAGTCAAGCTCTTGAAGCACATGCTGCAGCATTTGCCACATTCAAAGTGCGATTGTTTCCCTTATCCTGTTTTGCATGTTTATGTTTGTTTTTTCTGTTACATGACTGTTACTGTGGCATGTCATACGCAGGTTCCGGGGAATGAGAATCCTTCTATTCTTATTTCTTTTGCAACAAAGAGCACCAATGCTGGACAGATTACGTCCAAGTTACATGTTATTGAGCTTGGTGCTCAGCCAGGTCTGTTCATTATATTTGTTTTCTTCTGTTTTTTTGTTTTTGTTTTTACTTTTTTTGTTTTTGTTTTTTGTTTTTACTTTTTTATTTTTGGATGAGGTTTGTGTTTTTGGCATGCTCCCCCCTGTTTTCTAGCCCAAACTATTTTCTGATAGTAATTTACACAATTGATATCTATTATAGATGTTATGCTTTCTTCATAAATAGTATTAATGTTCAATTAGAGGTGTTGGCGGCTTGGCTAGGGGATTCTAATCTTTTAAATCTTTTTTTCTTCCTTTGATTAGTTTTTAAATATTTAAACCTTTTATATATCTTTCAGATTTAGGATGGAGACGCTGAAACAAACTGATTCACAAAATTATTTTGCTTTTGTGTTTCATCCAGAATGCCAAAGGGATTTGCTTAAATTAATTTGGATGAAAAGAAGTTAAGAGTATGGTTTTAACTTTTGTGATAATTAAATTTAAAACAATCAAGTCAAATTAAAATTCAGCACCCAAAGAGTCACATTTCATTCAAATTAGTCAATGATAAGAGTCGATCCCTTAACCCATTTCTACCTTTATGATGCAACGTCAGTACACGATAAGTCGATCACTGTGCTATAATGGCTTTTGCATCCAAGGAATTTGTGAGATGTCAATTTCATTAATTTAAGTTAAGTTGAATGTTCAATTGAAAAAAAAAATTGTGGCTTTAGAGGTGTTGGGGCAGGGCCCAAAAAAAATGTGTGAAATAGTTTGGCTTTTGAAATTTGTCATTTTGTGCAAGTTTGAATTGAGGGAAAAGTTGCTTTGTAATTAAAGAACCTTGGTCGGCTTGCAGTGTCACTTATGCATGCATCATGATGTCTTAGGAATTGATAATTTTGGTTCAGTATGTAATGGGAACATGACATCTTAACATGCTGGAATCAGCGTGCTTCAGTGATTCTTGTGTTATTAATTTTGAACTATTATATGCCTGTGGTGATGTGAGGAGTGGTGGTTCCCTCTGGTTATACTGTGATCCTGTTCCTGATGACGTATTACCCTTTGTTGACATTGTAAAACTGCTTTGGATCTTATGCATAGAGTTACAAACTAATATTTAACCTATTATTTTGGTTTGCAGGGAGACCTTCTTTTACAAAGAAACAGGCAGATCTTTTCTTTCCTCCTGATTTTGCGGATGACTTTCCTGTTGCCATGCAGGTATGGCTTCTGCCAGTGTTTGTTCTTGGTATGGTGAATTGTGGTTTAATGTAACATGGTTTTTTTTTTATTTGGCAGATATCCCACAAATATAGTTTGATTTATGTAATCACCAAGCTTGGACTTCTATTCGTCTATGACCTGGAAACTGCTACTGCAGTATACAGGAATAGGATTAGTCCAGATCCAATTTTTTTGACTAGCGAAGCTTCATCAGTTGGAGGCTTCTATGCCATCAATAGGCGAGGCCAGGTGTTACTTGCCACTGTAAATGAAGCAACAATTGTGCCTTTTGTCAGTGGCCAAGTATGTTTGCAAGCTTGTTTTACTTTTGTATGATAGAAGGTCAATTTATTGTGTTTACTAAAGTTATATGATTATTCTTACAGTTGAACAATCTGGAGCTTGCTGTCAATCTTGCCAAAAGAGGAAACCTACCTGGTGCAGAGAATTTGGTAAATTGACACTTCTTTTTTCTGAACATTATTTAGTTTTTGAGATGTGACAACTGCGTAAAAGGAGGGGCAAATATATCAACATTTTATGTCCCCTATCTCCTCTTTCTTTCTTTTTCTCCCCCCTTCAAAATTTTGTTTTGAAAAGTTTATATTGGATGATGTATTTAATGTTCCAGTGGAATCAGGCTGGGTTGTTGAGTAGCCTCCTCAAGTTGCTATTAGCATGGTTCAGTGCTTGTTTTGCAGGGATGGCTGTTAGACAACAGTTTGGGGTCTGACATAACTGAATATCATTTCTAACTGTGTCATTTCATTTTCCCTAGATCATTCAGTGCAGTTGCTTGATCTCTTGAGAAGAGAAATTAGAATATGCATTAGATGACACCATACAGTGATGTTCTAACATTGTTGATAATAATTTGGCTGCCACTTCTTTATTAGTTCATGTTCTATCATTGTTGATAATAATTTGACTGCCACTTCTTTATTAGTTCATGTAAAAAGATCATTATTTTTTGATATTCTGTACCTTTCTTGCATACTGAGAAGTGAGAACTTACCCCCCCGTTATCTTGGTTATATCTCAGGTTGTTCAGCATTTCCAAGAATTGTTCGCTCAAACCAAGTATAAGGAGGCTGCTGAGCTTGCTGCAGAATCTCCACAGGGAATCCTCCGTACTCCTGACACAGTTGCCAAGTTTCAGGTAATTTGGGCCATGTGTTTAACAGTCATGTATAAAACCGCAAAGAATGGTAAGAAATTGATAAAATTATCTGGTTTAAAATAGCTGAAATGCACTCTAGTTCATGAGAATGGCCGAGTCGACCATTGACTGTATCCGTGTGAAATAATGATAGGCACATAATGGAGGCTATATGTTTTAGCTTCCTGCAAACATGGAACTTTCCAGTTGAAGTGGAATGAAATGGAACAAAATTGAGAATAAATGATTTTGATGCTATCTGTTCCCAATGCTTGGGAGTGGGAAAGATGCAGACCATCTAATTTCTTTGTTGTGTCTTTTTTGTAGAGTGTTCCTGTGCAAGCTGGGCAAACACCACCTTTGTTGCAGTACTTTGGAACACTTTTAACTAGAGGGAAGCTTAATGCATTTGAGTCGTTGGAACTGTCACGCCTTGTTGTGAATCAGAACAAGAAGAATCTTTTGGAGAACTGGTTGGCAGAGGACAAGCTGGAATGTAGCGAAGAACTTGGAGACCTTGTGAAGGTTTGATTTTGCAATTTGACATTGAAATTTTTAACACACTTGATTTGTATACACTAGCGAACTGTAGTTGTGCTGCTGTAATTGAGTCTATTTCTTCTATAACTCTCTGATTTCAGCAATCACTTTTTTCCTGTAGACTGTGGACAATGACCTTGCCTTGAAAATATATATTAAAGCCAGAGCAACTCCAAAAGTTGTTGCAGCTTTTGCTGAGCGGAGGGAGTTTGACAAAATTCTGATATACTCCAAGCAGGTGGGTAACATGTTTTCTGTGATGATTTCTAGTATCTTTTAACGTGATGTCGCTTGTATGGATGCCAATTGTTCAGGCCATAAGGAGACCAGAAATCTTTTCTGCTATTACAATAATTTTTTATTACTGTTTTTTGTAGAATTTTGTATTATTATTATTTTGGGTTGATGTAGGTTGGATACACGCCTGATTATTTGTTCCTTCTGCAAACAATTCTCCGATCAGATCCTCAGGTATGCACAGATTTCTAGGGAATTTTTTTTTTTTTGCGTAATTGTTATGTGCCAACAAGTTAAAGCCATCATCAGTTTAATCACAATATAAATAATCTTCAGGTTTTGTGGAGCATATGAATGTTGTTTCGTTTTGACAGAAAATATCACATGTGATAATTGTTCTAAATATGATGGATTTTTCACTTAAATATGTTCTTTCTACTCCATTGTTTTCCAAGTTAGCCTTCTATGATTTTGTCAGAACCTGAATTGCATCAGTTCTTCCAATGGGATCAAACTTCTTTATTAAAAATAATGGGCTAATATATTTTTTCCCCCCCGGATTGCAGGGAGCCGTTAATTTTGCCCTAATGATGTCCCAAATGGAGGGAGGTTGTCCAGTTGATTACAACACTATAACGGATCTATTTCTTCAGGTACGTTATTGTCACTGTGCTTCCACTATCATGTTTTTATTAATGTCCAGTTATTCATTTTTGCATTTCAGTCATTGATTTGAATCGTTTGAGCTGGAAGATGTGCTGGTGTTTTTTTTGGCTTTTGGTTGTCCTTTATACTTTGTTCTTTACTTGTTCCATGTGGCGTAAACTTATATTTTGTTTCAAAATAACAATGAACAAACGAGACTATTTTCTTTTTGTTTGTTTTCCTCAGAGGAACCTGATCCGTGAGGCAACAGCATTTTTGTTAGATGTTTTGAAGCCCAATTTACCAGAACATGCTTACCTGCAAACCAAGGTTACTCTCCCTAACGTTACTGAGCTTTTATTTATTGCTCCTATTTTCAGTTTTATATTTTTATCATCTATACAGGTCCTGGAAATCAATCTTGTTACCTTCCCTAATGTGGCTGATGCTATTTTAGCAAATGGAATGTTTAGTCATTATGACCGTCCTCGAATTGCTCAACTTTGTGAAAAAGCTGGTCTTTATGTGCGAGCTCTTCAGGTAAAATGATTTCTAACAGTTTTTTGTTTATTATACACACACATATACGTAGCTAAAGTTATCTGCTGCATTGTAATGCTCTACCTTCTCTGCAGCACTACACTGAATTGCCAGATATCAAACGTGTCATTGTGAATACTCATGCAATTGAGCCACAGGTTTATGTACACCAATCCTTATGTCTCTTTCTGTTGTTGGAAATTGCAAGATTAGTTCTAAATATGTAGTTCTTTGCAGTCTCTTGTGGAGTTCTTTGGGACTCTTTCACGGGAATGGGCACTGGAGTGCATGAAGGACCTTTTACTGGTGAATCTAAGAGGCAACCTTCAGATAATCGTGCAGGTACGGTTTATTTTCTTATAATTTGTGAAAAATGTAAAAAATTTACTGAAACTCACTGACCTGTGAATTTGCAGGTTGCCAAGGAATATTCTGAGCAGTTGGGGGTTGATTCATGCATGAAACTCTTTGAGCAATTCAAGTCATATGAAGGGTTATACTTTTTCTTGGGGTCATATTTGAGCTCCAGGTAATGTGGAGAAAGAAGGAATTTTTATTTATTTATTTATTTTTGGGTTAGAGCCATTTGCATTTGTTATTTTCTTATATATTCATCTATTTTCTGGTTTATGGTACAGTGAGGATCCTGACATTCACTTTAAGTACATTGAGGCAGCTGCTAAAACTGGGCAGATCAAGGAGGTTGAGCGTGTGACCAGAGAATCAAACTTCTATGACCCTGAAAAGACAAAGAACTTTCTAATGGAAGCCAAGCTTCCAGATGCTCGGCCATTGATTAATGTATGCGATCGTTTTGGGTTTGTTCCAGATCTCACGCACTACCTATATTCAAGCAACATGCTCCGATATATCGAAGGTTATGTTCAAAAGGTATGAGTTCTGTCAGGGTTCTTGGATCATATAGTTGGCACTGCAAGCTCCTGCAAAAACTATGCTGCTGAACTGTTATTTTCATCTGTGGATAGGTCAACCCAGGAAATGCTCCTTTAGTTGTAGGGCAGCTGCTAGATGATGAGTGTCCTGAAGATTTTATTAAGGGCCTTATTCTATCTGTCCGTTCGCTGCTTCCGGTTGAGCCCCTTGTGGAGGAGTGTGAGAAAAGGTGTTATGTACCCACTCTGTCCCCTTTTTGGTCCTCTTTCTTGTTAGTTCAAATCCTCATGCTTTACTTCTGGATTTCAGGAATCGACTCCGATTACTTACTCAGTTCTTGGAGCATCTTGTGAGTGAGGGAAGCCAGGATGTACATGTTCACAATGCTCTGGGTAAAATCATAATAGATAGCAACAATAATCCAGAGCACTTCCTCACCACCAATCCGTACTATGATTCACGCGTTGTTGGTAAATATTGTGAGAAGCGTGATCCCACCCTTGCTGTTGTTGCTTATCGCAGAGGACAATGTGATGATGAACTTATCAATGTAACAAATAAGAACTCTTTATTCAAACTGCAGGCCAGGTTTGTGACTTAGTTTAGTTTAGATTTAGTTATACATGCATATGATTTCATTTGGTGTGGAGGTTTTATCTACTCATGTTTTCATTCCAGGTATGTAGTTGAAAGGATGGATGGTGACCTCTGGGACAAAGTTCTTAACCCTGATAATGAACATAGAAGACAGCTCATAGATCAAGTTGTATCTACTGCTTTGCCTGAAAGTAAGAGCCCGGAACAAGTTTCTGCGGCTGTTAAAGCTTTCATGACTGCTGATCTTCCTCATGAATTAATTGAGCTTCTTGAAAAGATTGTACTCCAAAACTCTGCATTCAGTGGAAACTTTAATTTGCAGAACTTGCTTATCTTGACAGCCATAAAGGCAGATCCATCTAGAGTTATGGATTACATTAATAGGCTAGATAACTTCGATGGCCCCGCTGTTGGGGAAGTGGCTGTTGAAGCCCAACTTTATGAAGAAGCTTTTGCAATTTTCAAAAAGTTCAACTTGAATGTCCAGGCTGTCAATGTTTTACTGCATAATATCCGAAGCATTGATCGGGCTGTTGAGTTTGCTTTCCGTGTTGAAGAAGACGCTGTTTGGAGTGAGGTGGCCAAGGCTCAACTCAGAGAGGGATTAGTGAGTGATGCGATTGAGTCATTTATTCGTGCAGATGATGCCACTCAATTCTTAGATGTTATTCACGCTGCTGAAGATGCGAACGTGTATCATGATTTGGTGAGATACCTTCTGATGGTTAGGCAGAAGGCAAAGGAGCCCAAGGTGGACAGCGAGCTCATTTATGCATATGCAAAGATTGATAGGCTGGGTGAGATTGAAGAATTCATTCTAATGCCAAATGTTGCCAATCTCCCAAATGTTGGCGATCGCTTGTATGATGAAGCCCTATACGAGGCTGCAAAGATAATATTTGCTTTTATTTCTAACTGGGCCAAGTTGGCTTGCACACTAGTAAAGCTTAGACAGTTTCAAGGTGCTGTTGATGCAGCACGAAAAGCCAATAGCTCAAAGACATGGAAGGAAGTCTGCTTTGCTTGTGTTGATGCTGAGGAGTTCCGCTTGGCTCAGATATGTGGGCTCAACATTATTATACAGGTAACTTGTTGATTCTTTAATTTTAGTTTTGAATTTTGGGGTCTTATTCATAGATTTAACTAGTTGGGATTCTGTAACTTGATAAAAGGTCCCTCAAGTTATAGAAACGGAAAATTTCCTTTGTAGGCCCCATACAGTGCTGGCTTCCGTACCTTATTAATATTATTTTTATTTTTGGTTGCTTTATTTGTTGTGTAATTTTTATTATTTTTAATTTTGTGGTGTCTTGGTGTGAATTTGTAGGTGGATGACTTGGAGGAGGTTAGCGAATATTACCAGAATAGAGGATGCTTCAATGAGCTAATCTCTCTCATGGAGAGTGGTTTAGGATTGGAACGCGCGCATATGGGCATCTTTACTGAGTTGGGTGTCCTTTATGCTAGATATCGTCATGAGAAGCTTATGGAGCACATCAAACTGTTTGCAACCCGTCTCAACATTCCCAAGCTCATACGAGCTTGTGATGAGCAACAACATTGGAAGGAGCTAACATATTTATATATTCAGTATGATGAATTCGATAATGCTGCCACTACCATCATGAATCATTCACCAGAAGCTTGGGATCACATGCAGTTCAAAGATGTTGCAGTTAAAGTTGCTAATGTGGAGCTCTATTACAAAGCTGTGCACTTCTACTTACAAGAGCATCCTGATCTTATAAATGATCTTCTTAATGTGCTTGCACTTCGTGTGGACCATACACGTGTGGTTGACATAATGCGGAAGGTTTGTGCTTGTTCTGGAAAATGATTTTTTTGGATATTAGTACCATGGTTCCATTACAGGGCTTGGAGGTTACAAATTTCCTTTTGTAATGCATTTTTCTTTGTGGGTTTCAGGCGGGTCATCTGCTTCTTGTGAAGCCATACATGGTTGCAGTTCAGAGCAACAACGTTGCTGCTGTGAATGAAGCTTTGAATGGGATTTATGTCGAGGAGGAAGACTATGACAGGTTGCGTGAATCAATTGATATGCACGATAACTTTGATCAGATTGGTCTTGCACAGAAGGTGAGATACAACTATTTAAGGTTTTGATTCGTATCTGTTGGTGGATTCTGATTTCACAATCCTTCTTGATACGTGTTTGGGCAGATTGAGAAACACGAGCTTCTTGAGATGAGACGTGTTGCTGCATATATTTACAAAAAGGCTGGTAGATGGAAGCAATCCATCGCATTGTCTAAGAAAGACAATCTTTACAAAGATGCCATGGAGACATGCTCACAATCCGGGGACCGTGAACTTGCTGAGGAGTTGCTTGTTTATTTCATTGAACAGGTAACTCAATCTGAAAGTCACACTTTGCATTAAACTTAAAGCATATTCTGTGATTATAATAGCAAGAATGCACCTTCATACAAACTACTGTAAAATTATATTAGCTTGGTACATTTGTCAGAGGCTCAGAGCCCAGTTTCGTTTCCCAACTTTAGCGATCACAAAATGCACCAGACTAATGTATCTTATATATATATATATATATATAATTAATATAAAGCGAGGGTTTCGTTCACCTGCTTCTTGTGCTTACTTTCGTCCCGCGGTTTGCATCTTGTTTTTCCTTTCCACACACCTTCCGGAAAGGCAGTGGCAAGGTTCTGTCTTCCTTTGTTTGCTTGTTGTGGGAATGGGTCCCACAGTGTGACCCACTGAAGTAGAGCAGGGAGGCACTGTTTGACATAACTTACCCTGCTCATTACTCCTCAAAGCATCGGATTGGCATCGACCACTTACCACGATTATCTTTGGCGTAACTACTGTGCTTCTGAGTTCGGAGGATGTTCACTGCAACAACTGTTGTCCCAGCTAGTCCAGCATTAGTTACAGTCTGCTTCTTCATTCTCATTGTCTCTTTTTTTTTTCTTTGCTAGGTTTATCAGCTTCTTGTTTTTCTTCTACAGTCCTCTGTTCTTTAAATTAGCAATATAATAGATTTCTATGTTGACTGTTATGGTGGCTTAATGCTACCGTATTTTCAGATTGTTATTTCATTTTCTTCTATTTCTGAATTTGTCTAGCAAAATTTCATGATGTGGGATTTATTTTTCCTTGCAAAGCTTTGTTAACATGCAATTTTGCATATATATAAAAATTAGTTTCTATCATTGAGTTGCATAAATTTATAATACTGAACTTTGATGTGCTCGTGCAGGGAAAGAAGGAATGCTTTGCGTCATGCCTCTTCGTTTGTTACGATTTAATTCGCCCAGATGTGGCTCTTGAACTTGCGTGGATGAACAATATGATTGATTTTGCCTTCCCGTATCTGTTGCAGGTGATCTCTATGCTTCTTATTGTCATACAATTAGAAGAGGTTTATTAGCCAAAATTTCTCTTCTATTGAAATGGGTTTGTGATAACTTGTAAAGATGAGTTTAAGGTTCATCAAGATTACTGAGCACGGGTTTGGTTTTGATTGCATATGGAATGTTAATTTGGACCGGCTTCATTAGTTGAAATGATCAGCCCATATTTCACTTTCACCATTCTCTTATGCTACATGCCTATTAAGTTGTACCTGATTAAGTCCTCGTCGTCTGGTTTCAGTCACATTAAATAAAATGAGCTTGATTTTCAGGCAGCTCGGGTTTGGCACTTGGGTACCAAGGCCCTAGCTTGTTGCCCGTTCTGTTTCTAAATCATGTGATTGAGTGGAGCTGGGTTGGCTCATTGGCATCTTATTTCGTATCGGAAGTTTCTTTCTTACTAATTTCCCTTTCTTGCAGTTTATCCGCTGAGTACTCCGGCAAGGTTGATGAACTAATTAAGGACAAAATAGAAGCTCTCAGTGAAGTTAAGGCTAAAGAGAAGGAAGAGAAGGAAGTAATTGCACAACAGGTTTTTGCTTTGAGGACCCTATCCTAGTCTCATGCAGTAGTTGATATTTCTGGTTTTGCAGGGTTAACTAAATTTTTGTGGTGCTCCTGATTTAACCTAACTCCTGGGTGTTGAATTTATAATGTCTAGGTTTGATGGAATTTTTTTATAAATCCATGTAGTTTTGATTCAATTTTCCCGACTCACATTGTTTTGATCTTATTTCCCAAACCCATGTTATTTAGGAAAGAGACATCTCTTGAAGAAATGCCTCTTTGTTTGATGACTTCTAAGTTAAAAAGAATTCATTACTACACGGGAGTCTATATTTTCAGCTAAGAGGCGTCTTTTGAAAGAACGGCTATGGAGGAGACTCTTCTAGCATAAATTTTTGTTTGGACGAGTCTTTTCAAGAGACGCCTATTGCTTGGGAACATGGGTTTAGGAAATATATTGAAAACTATGTGTTTTGGAAATTTGATTCCAAACTGCTGGTTTAGGGTCAAAACTCTCACGTTTGATGTCTTTAACAAGAAAAAATGTGATAATACCTTCTTTTTTTTTTTTTTTAACTCCTGTTTTTGTTTTGTATTTCTTCATGTTAGAAAATCTAAGAAAAGCTCATTGATGCATTATTGGTTGCAGAATATGTATGCTCAGTTGCTGCCTCTTGCTTTGCCTGCACCACCAATGCCAGGAATGGGAGGAGGTTTTGCTCCACCACCACCCATGGGCGGAATGGGGATGCCTCCGATGCCACCCTTTGGACTTCCACCAATGGGCTCCTACTGATTTATGGGGTGACCGGCCAAGTGGAAATTAGGGGAATGGTATTTGCTCCACGAGGAAAGGAAAACTAGCACAGATTGGGTTTTTCCATTTTGTCTTTTATGGTGTTGCACCTTCACTTTTATGTTCCTTATTATTATTTTTTTCGTAAAGTTGTTCGATGGGATGAATGAAGGGTTTAGTTCAGGAATAATGTCATTTTTGTGTTTTTTCTATCATAGGGGTGTGGATATATTTCTTTGTAATATTCTTTTGGTAGTCGGGAGGCATTTTTTTTTGCAGCTGGTAGGGGCCGAGCTGAGGATAATATTTGTTGTACTAAAAGCCGAATGGTTATGATACGGAACATTTTGTACTTATTTTCAAACACCGACATGTTTGGTTGTGTATACATTTTAATTCCAATTTATATATTGGTAAGTTTTCGGATAGATTATAATTTCCACTCTTCTGCACTGTTTGTGCACGAAGTAGTTTCTCAATATTCGTGCCTCCCCCATGTCTTCCACGTTTGGTTGTTTCACCTCTTTTTTCCCTTGGTAACTTTAGGGGTCATGCTTGTTAATTCTTGTTAAATCCGTAGGTTAATAAATTGGAGTCAATCTGACCAGTGTTTGGCTCTGTAGTAGTATCTACAGTGTGTCAAATCTGTTATAGCCATAATTCAATTGCACATTTTATTCAAAAAATTAATTAAATAAATAAATAAAGCCAATTGATTGGCTCTGTAGTTAAGTGATAGAGCCGAGAGGAAAGACCTGTTATGCTCATGGTCCTCAGTGGGCGTATGGCCTTGCCATTTGACCTCTCTTCCGCGTGACTACTGACTAGGAAATTAGGAATGCTCAATGACCAGTTGACCAGGGTAGCACAGGACATTTACATTGGTTCATCTTGTTATGTCCGGGCCAAGATAAGAACTGTTAGAACTTTATATTGAAGCAAGTCAAACCTATTTTGAACTGTTAGAAATTTGTATAGGTGAAGCAAATCAATCATGTTATTTTCGGACAAAGGAGATAAAAAAACCTATAGTGGCTAGGAACAGATTCTATGAAAGATTTAAAATGTTAAAGTGAGCTTATAAATAACAAGATGAGGAGATAACAAGCGATCAAATGATACATGAATTGCTCATTAGGGCTTTGCCATTATATAGCTGATAAAAAATATCTATCTTAATGGTAGAGTATAGCCTTACCAAGGCTGAGGGTTCAAGTCCCTCCTTCCTCTCCTGACTTCATTTAGTGATAAAGAAGTTTAAAACGAGTAATGCTAAATTTTTCTATTAATTATTCCTACAAATTATCCTTATATTCGCATAGATAGAGTCTATTGAGTGGGGGTAGACCCATCTATGCGAGTGTAAAAAATAATTTGTAATCAAATTCATTTTGTTGGGTATAGAGGTTGGGCTTTCTAAAATGCTTTTGAAGTAATAGTTAAAGTATTAATAGTGTTTGGCGCAGTTCATGTACCTCATATAGAGTCTGACTCCTATTTTTTAATATTCTTGACCCAGTAGTTTGCAAATACAAGAATTGGTCTGGCTCGCATGTCCTGCAGAACACTATATTGCTCGACTTAAATTTCTCTGCTCTCAAAACTATAACGTTAGGCTAATGAGAAGAAGAGAAACATAAGAAAAATTGATTGTACCACTCCTCATTCACCTAAATAAAGGATGCTTGAAAATAAAATGACATGGAAGCACTTGTCTTGGCTGTATAAGGAGAATTAAACATTTATCCCAACTATTTGAGGTTTGTTACACGAATCCCTTTTTTTTTTTAGCACTATTGTTGCTAAGTTTCCTTCTTTAGATTATTGATCGAGAACATTAAAATTTGGTTTCAAATGTTTAAGAGTGTGTCCTAGGAAATGTTAAATGGGTTTTTGCTCCATTCTTTTACGGAGACACTGGCAGAAAGATATCCCCCGGGGTTATTTATCTCCTTAGTGATTGGTGGATCATGGATGGCTTTGGTTCTTGGTGTTTGGAGCTTAAGATTGGTGAAGTCATGCTCCCAATATTTTTCATGCCTTTCCCGTCTACCATTTTCCTACTGCTATCATTTATATGTAGGTTACTTGGGTTTGCTTCTGGATTAGGGGATTATACCTTACAGCTACTGTGAAGGACAATTCTTGCACCGTCGATACTTGGTCTATTTGTACGACTTTTAAAGAAACTTTCAAGGACTTAATCATCAAGTAGAGCAGATGTATTTGCCTCATGTGCTGTTCATTTTATGCGTATAAAGAAAACTCCTAACATAGTGAAGAAGATGCAACTTAATGCAATGACAGATGTTAAATGTAGCAATATAAAATATGTGATGCTAATTGACCTATTAAGATTCAAGAAGCTTTTTCTGACCATGATAAAGATGATCATGGTCCAACAAAGAATTTCAATATCTGAAGAGGCCGTTACTCTGTATTACTCTCGCTTATGCATGGTGCTGGGAGAGATAGACTTAACTTTTGGCATTATTTTTGCACAAAGTGACTGCTTTCAAATTCAAATCTGCATTCTTACACTTGACAATCTGTGCATTTTACCGCTGTACCAGGCAATAGCCCCCAAAGTATTTCAATATCTCTATGAGAAAAGACTAAAATATCTGAACGTTAGTTATAATCAAATGGGGGGCATATTCATCATATGGTCTGAAAAATATATAAGGTGACAGTAATTTCCTAAAATTATTTACAAATTGTTTTTTGATCAAAAGTTGCAGGCTGAGTACCATAATGTTTCAAGATATTGCTTTAGAATTTCAGCACTGAAGGTCAATCATTTCACATATCCCTCTGGGATGGTTGGGTTAGGAAGAGTTATAAAGGACAAAAAATGTGGATTTTGTCTTTTAGTTGCAAATGGTGATTGAGTTGCCAAAGACACCAGTGATAAGGGTTCTGGAAATGCTGAAAGAGCATTTTCTGATGGCCCGTCAGGAGTGAATCTTCCATCCTTGGATTCTCAAACATGAAATAGCCGGTTTCAAACTAGTGCTGAAGCTGAGTCAGGGCCTCAGACCCCTAAGGTTTCTAACGGGTCAATTGTTTCCTCAGATCTAAAACAGGATGCATCCTCTACGAACATAAAATTTACCCCAAAAAGATCGCCGTTAACAGCAAGAGAGAAACTAAGGGCAGCCTGGGTTCTCAGCCGTTACACAGAATCAAAGGCATCTAAATCAGAACTTGGCAGCAAAGTATGGGAGGCTTTGAGAGAGAGTAATCAAGGGAGGAAGAGATTTGGCCTTCCACAAGCCGGTACAAACTTGTTTGATGACAGTAAGCAAGGGATGCCAAAACAGGGCCTAACCTTTGAGTTTCCAAGGGGGGTTTTGACGTGTTTATTATTGCCTTGTCATTTTTTTTTTATCAGCACAGTGATGTTTACAACAACTTACATTGTGTGGAAAGTGGGTGCCATCCATTTTAATAAGTACTAAGGTGGATTCTGTATTTTTGGATGAGCTTCCTTCTCGATGCATCCATGGAAATGTACAAGACATCTTGACCCAAGGTACTCCAGATGCCCAACTTCTTGTGGCTAGGATTTTTGAAATATATATAACTGATTGTAAAAATATTACCTTGGCCAATAATTATGTATCATCACAATTCATTTTTGAGCTTCTTGTGCCTGGTATTTTTATATTGCTTCATTGAAATTAAATCTACATGATAAATGCTATTTAACCCCCCGAAGCTAGTTTCAGAATTCTTTTTATTCAGTGTTGCTGCTTCTGAATCTCCTTTTGTTCCCACCACATTTACTTATCATGTTACTTTTACTTTATAGACACAAAGTAATAGCCTCGTTACGGAAACTGATTCTCAAGTCTCAAAGTCAAACTATTGTGCTTTGTGTATGAGACTTCGTCATTACATTAAGAATTATTGTTATTCACGGTGCAACATTACAAACCAGCACTAATTAGTTTTATCTTTGCCGCACAATTTAAAAAAAATGGAGAGTTTTCCAAAGGAAGCAATAGTGCAGTGTCACCAAATGAGAGTGTAACCGTGTTTCTAGCTAAGTACATTACAATCACCAAATGATGAACTATCAACAACACGTCAGTCGGGGCATATTCTTGGCCCTGCACCAAAAGCAATAGCAATGCAGGTGTATGGAGGGAATGAAGGCTCTGAAAGCGGGAGGGATCAAACTCTTCTGGATCTTCTAATATATTCTCGTCCATGCGTGTATCAGGATTAATTCAAGGTTAGGATTGTGTATGTTCAAATCTCATGTCAATATCAATATGTGAGGTGTGTGCGCTTGCGTGCATCGTTGCATATACATGTTCATATGTATATGTATATATATATATATGTATGATAGAGTTAAAACCGAGCGAGGGGACTTTGAAAAATGTATGTTGTGCCAATTGTTAGGCAGATCGGCAACTCCAGCAAGGTGTCTCGTGAAAAAGGCCTAGAAGAGTCAGAGCTCATGTCGCGGCTTGCAATCATCAGAGTGATGAGATTGTCAAAAATTTATTCTTCTAGTAAAAGTTCACCATTTTTGCCTCTAAGAATAAGAGAGCTTTTGATAATATCTTCATGAGAGCCGACTTTTGTAGATGTATTTTTATGATGAGATTGTCAATTTTCTTCTTCTTCTTCTTTTAAAGGTTCATTCTTCAACTGTAATGCTTGGCAAATTTATTTATATTGCATTAGATATACCAAACATACTGGCTGCTGCTGCTTCTACTTCCTCTCAAATGATCATTGCCTCTGATGCAAGGTAAGGTCCTTTTCAAATCTCCCTTATGGTAAGACTATCTTCTAGCCTTCTATTCTCTCTGCACTTTTATAATTTCATGCTACCTTTGGAGGAGAGGAAGACTGTTAGTGGTCTCTCTAGTCATAAATGACAAAAGAAGCCTCCGCATCGTCTTCAAATTTTTGAAGATTCTTTAAATCTTCAGTGCTTCATTCTGGCCTAGCCGCTCAAGAACTATTCTTGATTTTCATTTTCTCTGAGATATGATTGTGTGGTGGAAGATAATCTTTAAATCATTCATTGGAGAGGAGAAAAGTTGGAAGAACCCACTAGTAAAATGAATTGCAATTGCTTTGCTTTTAGGGGTAGGTATGTACCAACTGAATCCTCAGAACTGCTCTGGGTGGTTATGATATCACAAATTACAATTATTGGGTGTTTAAATGTCTCATAATTCTCATTACTCATGCATAATGAACAGTTTTATTGCCTTGCTTTTCCTTTTTTTTTTTTCTTCCAAGTTGTTAACCCTGCATTTGTTTATAACCATGCCTCCTAACAGTTTTAATGAACTGAATGTTTTGCATAAAAATAGAGAGAATAAAATAAATGGAGAAGAAGAAGGTTGCAGAGAAATTGCTCTTTGTGTCGATATATTTGCTTGCCTTTACAACGTACAGAATTTCCTATTTATAGTATTTACATGCATGAAGAAAAAAAAGAATCTGATTCTCTAACTAAGTATACAGAAAATCTCTAACAGAATGACAGTTCATTTATTCTAGAATCATCCTTGTTTTGCTGCTGGCCCTTTGCTGAGCTGTGGGAAATCATGGCTGAGGTGGAATGTTGTGATGGCAACTTCTGTGTCGGTTCTAACATCCCCCCGCAAGATGGAGAGTGGATGTCAATAACTCCCATCTTGAGCAACAGAGAATAAAACAAAGGAGAATGAAGTGCTTTGGTGAGAATGTCAGCCAGTTGGGACTGTGATGGTGTGTATTCAGTGGAGATCAGACCCTCTTGAATTTTATCCCGAATGAGATGACAATTTAATTCAATGTGTTTGGTCCCTTCATGAAAAACGGGATTGGAGGCAATGTGCAGAGCAGATTTGCTATCACAATGAAGGGTAGCTGGTTGAGGATGGGGAATTGTGAGATCAGCAAGCAAGTATTTCAACCAAACAAGCTCACATGATGCAGCAGCCATGGATCTATATTCTGCTTCAGCAGAGCTTCGAGAGATGGTGGTTTGCTTCTTGCATTTCCATGAGATAAGAGACTTTCCAAGAAAGACACAATATCCAGTAGTTGACCTTCTTGTGTCAGGGCATGAAGCCCAATCCGAGTCACAGTAGGAAGTAAGTTGATAAGTAGAAGATGAAGGAAGAAATAATCCTTGGCCAGGTGACTTTTTAACATAATGGAGAATTTTGTATGCTGCCTGAAGATGTGGAACACGAGGAGTGCTCATGTATTGGCTGAGCAGATTAACTGAGAAGGATAGATCAGGCCGTGTGATGGTCAAGTAGAGAAGCCTTCCAATGAGTCTTCTGAATTTAAAGGGATCATGTAGCGACTTGCCTTCATCTTTGCTTAATTTGAGGTTTGAATCCATAGGGATTAAACTTGGCTTGCAACTAAGTAAACCAGCATCATGCAAAATGTCCTGAGCATATTTTCTTTGGCATAGTTGAAAGCCAATTGAGTTTCGAGCTATTTCCAAACCAAGGAAGTACTTAAGAGTCCCAAGGTCTTTTATTTTGAATTGTGAAGCCAAAAATGCTTTGAGAGCAGAAATTTCATGATGATCATTTGATGCCACAATTATATCATCAACATACAAAAGTAATGCTATAAAAGATTGGTCAGCGCCTTTTGTAAAAAGGCTATAATCAGCTCGGGACTGAGTAAAACCAAAATGGAGCAATGAAGAGGAGAATTTAGCATACCATTGTCGAAAGGCTTGTTTAAGGCCACACAAGTTCTTTCTTAACTTGCAAACTTTGTTGTGTTCTTGAACTAAATAGCCAGGAGGTATTTTCATATATACTTCTTCTTTCAATTCGCTATGTAGAAAGGCATTATTAACATTAAATTGTTGTAGAAACCAACCTTTGACGGCAGAAACAACGAGCAATGTCTTGACTGTTACAAGTTTGGCAACGGGGGAGAAGGTTTCATGGTAATCAAGCCCTTCTTCTTGGGTGTAACCCTTGGCAACTAAACGTGCCTTGTGTCTCTCAATTGTCCCATCTGAGTTGTATTTGATTTTGCAGACCCATTTGGAACCAATAGCTTTCTTTCCAATAGGTAGATCCATGACATCCCATGTTTTGTTCAATTCTAAAGCAACAATCTCATTGTCCATGGCTTTGTGCTAGTTTAAGCTTTTGACAGCTTGTGCATAGGTCCTTGGTTCAGTATGGTTAAGAATAGAAGTAGCAAAAACAGCATGAGTTGGTGATAATTTGGCATGAGATAAAACATAAGATAATGGATAGAGAGGAATAGTAAGTAAAGTACCTGTTACCATGGAGTTAGATGGAGAAGCAGTAGGCACAATGACTTGTTGACAGTAGTAATCTTGAAGGTAAGATGAAGGTTGCTTTTGTCTGTTTGATCTGCGAAGAGGTGTTTGCATGGGTGAAGAACTGTTTTCAGGAAATGAGGGGTTGGAAGAAGGAGAAATGTTAGAAAGAGAGATGTTAGGAGTATTTTTAGAAGGATTTGCTGAAGTGGGAAAAGGAAAGGGTGAAGGGATATTTTCTGAAGTGATGTTAGTTTGAAAATTAAGTGAATGGGTAGTGTGCACTGGGGTGAGAGGGGGAATGAAGTTGGTGAAGGTGTTGAGGGTGATTGTGAAGTAGAGGGGACAATGACACTTTTATAGGGAGAAATTTGTTCATAGAAGATGACATCGCGTGAATGAAAGACAGATTTAGTTTCCAAGTCAAGTAACTTGTAGCCTTTGATGCTAAAGGGGTAGCCAAGTAGTATGCACCTGTTTGCTTGGGAATCAAACTTGTGCCTATTTTGTTTTAATGTAGAGGCATAACATAGGCAACCGAATGTTCTCAAATGTGTAAGTTGGTTTGGCTTGAAAAAGAAGCTCGTAGGGTGTTTTATTTTGTAAACTAGGAGATGGTGTTCTGTTAATGAGGTATGTGGCAGTCAAAATACAATCACTCCAAAATGAGAGAGGAATATTAGATTGAAATCTTAAGGCACGAGCAACATTTAAAAGGTGTTGGTGCTTTCGTTCGACAACTCAATTTTGTTGAGGGCTCTCAACACAACTCTTTTGATGTATAATGCCCTTTTGCATGTAAAAATTTGTCATTCCAAATTCATTGCCATTATCGGATCGAATGACTTTAATCTTTGTTTGGAATTGTGTTTCAACAAGGGAACAAAAGGATTGAATAAATGGTCTGGTTTGGGATTTATTGTTCATTAGATAAACCCATGTGGATCTTGAGAAGTTATCAACAATTGTTAGAAAGTATTTTGATCCATCATGTGCCATTTGGGTACAAGGTCCCTCTATGTCACAATGAATGAGATCAAATGGTTTTAATGCTCGGTTTTCACTAATGGGAAAAGTTAATCTATGATGTTTGGACAAATGACAAGTGGAACAAGGAACATTGTGATTCATTAATTTCAAATGTGGTAAATGATTTTGTAATAAAGATAAACGTGAGTCAGACAAGTGACCGATACTGCAATGCCATAAACTGTGATCATTTGGAGGAGTAACAAAAGCAAAAATGGGAGAATGATTACAAGGTAATTGAGACAAAATAGAAGAGAGGGTTGTGGGAGACACTTCTGTCAACTGCAGTTGATAAAGACCATTGTTAGCCTCACCCTTCCTAATCGTGCTCCAAGAGAAAAGGTCCTGCACATAGCACTCATTATTAAAAAAAATGAAGCAACAGTTAAGGTCTTGGATTAATTTTTTGGCTGAAAGAAGATTAAAAATAAAAGATGGGATGCATAATACATCTTTGAGAGTAAGATTCTTATTGAGTTGGACAGTGCCTTTGTGAGTAACATTGGCATGGGTGTCATTTGAAAATTTAACTTTAAAATGAACTTTGGTGGGCAAAGAAGTGTAAATGGATGTGCAGCAAATCATGTGATCTGTTGCACCCGTGTCTATGATCCATGGAATGTTGTGTGAAGGTGTTGTGTGAGAGATTGAGAAACAAGATGATATACCAGACATGATGGAAGCCGAGGGATAATTAGAGCTAACTTGAGATGTATCAATGGACTGAACTTGATTGGCAGCTAGTTGTGTAACTTGAGACTGGAGCAAAGCAATGAGCTGTTGATATTGCTTTTTAGATAGAGCCGCATGGGATTCCTCATTGAGTTGTTCGTGGTTGGAAAGACTGATTTGGTTGGTAGAGGGGTCGGATCCTTTGCTTCAATTGGCAAGTTTATGGCCTGGTGGATAGCCATGTAATTTGTAACATCGATCAACATTATGGCCAGGAAGATTGCAGTGAGTGCAGGTTGGTTTTTCAAGGTGTGGATTGGCTTTGAAACATTTTTCTAAAGAATGGCCAGAAACTTTGCAAAAAGTGCAGAAAAGTTTCGCCCTCCTTTGAGAACCAAAATGCTTGGGGTTGTCTCGGGTGTTTGGGAAGTGAATTTTGGTAGCCAAGGCAAGAGTGTCATGGAGATTGGAAACATTGGAAAGCAGTTGACGCTTCTCTTCCTGTTGAACAAGAGCATAAACTTCACTTAATGTGGGGGTGGGCTTGATGAGGATAATTTGGGCTTTAATGTTGGTGAAGGAATCATTGAGTCCCATAAGGAACTTCATCATCCAGTCACGCTGCTGGTTCTCAAGCGCAGGTTTCATAGCACCACAAGTGCAAGATGGGATGAACTCAAAGTTGAGAAGTTCATCAAATAAACCTTTCAATTTAGAAAAATAGAGGTTGACAGAGTCATCACCTTGGGTAAGGGAATGGATGGACTGCTTCAAATCATAAATTCGTGGTCCATTATTTTGTGCAAAACGCTGTTCCAACTCAAGCCATAGGGCATTACTTGTCTCAACATACACAACACTATTTTTTATTTCAAAGGACATTACATTTTGGAGCCAAGTCACAACCATGTCATTGCATTCAAGCCATGGTTCTAATAGGGCATCGTTTGGATCTGTAGGTTCACAGAGAATACCATCAATGAAACCGAGTTTCTTCTTGATTCTAAGTGAATAACGTACTGTGCGAGCCCAAGAATGGTAATTATCAGCTGTGAGGAGATGGTTGGTGAGTAGGGTTCCAGGACCATCATTTGGGTTGAGAAAATATGGACCGGAGGGGTCTTTAGGGTTGATATTGATGGGGGAATTGGTGTTGACAAAAGAATTGGTGTTTTCTATAGCCATTTATGGCTCTGATACCTTAACAGTTTTAATAAACTGAATGTTTTGCATAAAAAAAGATAGAATAAAATAAATGGAGAATAAGAAGGTTGCAAAGAAATTGCTCTTCGTATTGATATATTTGCTTGCCTTTACAATGTACAGAACTTCCTATTTATAGTATTTACATGCATGAATAAAAAAAAAAAAATTCTGATTCTCTAACTAATTGTATAGAAAATCTCTAACAGAATGACAGCTCATTTATTCTAGAATCATCATTGTTTGCCTGCTGGCCCTTTGCTCAGCTGAGTTGTGGGAAATCATGTCTGAGGTGGAATGTTGTGATGACTGCTTCTGTGTTGGTTCTAACACCTCCAGGTTTACTTTTTTGAGCTCAATGAATCCCAACTCTTTTGGGAGCCTACTTCAGTTTCCTCTTTCTTCAACATTAATCAATTAATTCTGCCCTGATAATTGAATTTGTATGCATAGGCTAACCATAACAAACTAGGCACTAGTTTTGGTATCAAGACTCGTATGGACAAAAAATCCGGCGGAATCGTCGCCGTTCGACCGCCTCCACGGTGATGGAGTATTGATGTGGGACTTATGCAGGTCCTACATCAATACTGACATAATCTTCAGGATAAGACCCCTTTCTCATGTGTCTTTTAGTGACGGTTTGTGCTGAATTAGCATGAAACCACAATTTGTGTGTTAAAATGCAATGTTTATCAGTATAGTTGTGGCCTGTGTGTATCATGTTGGTTCCACAATGATCTGGCATGTCTATCTCATGCTACAGTTTCTGATGCCCTGTCAAAATCCCTTGTGCCATCTTCCTGATTTGGCACATGTTCATTGTGACAGCCAAGAGGATGTTAAAGAATTTGTACATTAGGAGAGGTGATGGGGGCCCCCCCAAAAAAAAGAAAAGAGCTGCACTGAAGAGTTCCAAACAGAGAGAAGAACTGGGGAAGAAGAAAAGAAAGGAGTCATAACGGCCACACATTGCTTGCTTGGATACACAACCTGCAAATTGAGTGGTCGATCAGTTGTCGTATCATTCTTTAAAATCCTCTGTTATGGTCTGTTCCAATGATAAATGTGATTTGGGCCCTACACCATGACTTTGGGGTGATTTTAATTGAACTTGTTTTGTTTTCTTGCGCAGGACGATCTTAATCAGGGCACATAAATGAAAGTGAACATAGAAATGTGGGGCTTCAAAAGGGACCGACTTGGGAAACATTAGGTACATGGAAATAAATGTCCCATTAATAGATTATATCATGTTTGGATAGAAGGATATGCACTTTTCAAATGGAGGATTAACTACACACGCACACACAAACACACTGAAAACTGAAGAAGAGAGAAAAGAGCGCACCCAGAAATGCTTTATTTAATGAAATATCAAATGACAGTGGTCTTGGGCAAATGGAGTAGATTGGAAGACCTAACCCACAATATTATGCCAGAACAAAAGGGTTTCTCAATCATGTCATGGTCTACCAACCCAAGGGCCAATGATTGAAGTAGTATTATATTGATACATTTACATTACGAGGTTTATATACTCATGTCCCACATTAATTAGGTGAGACTAATTTGATTAATATATAAAATATCACAGGCCTTACTCAAAACAACTTAAGCTTAAATTTTTAGTTATAATATTGTGAGCCAAAAGGATTGAGGAGGCTGTTAGAGCGTCCCCTTAAAGGGTGGAGGCTGCTAGAGTGATTGGGCAATTGAAAGAGATCTAGATCCACTCCATGAAGACTGACTGTGTTGCTAGTTGCTCGTCCATATCTGTAATCAGTATCACATGTTTTTGTCTATGGGTAGTGAGCATCCAAGTAAATGCTCCGCCAGAGCATCATCTCTTATCTCTAGTACTTGAGATACTTTATGGCTTTCACTATTTAGTTTAGTATATTAGAAAATTTTCTTGTTGAAGTGACTGGTGGATAGGGCAAAACATGATGTTCATTTGACCAATTAAAGGCTAATTGGATTCACACCAATCACCATCAAGATTTGCAGGACCACAAATTTTAATTACACAACACTAGTAGTGGATGTGTGTGATTAAAGCAGAGCAATTGCGAGCTAGATTTAGGAAGGGTTGTTTGTTGGACATGGAAAATTGCTTTTATTCTGGTTGGACTGAAGAGGCAAGTTGGGTTCAATGCCAAGCAGCACGAAACAAAGACACCTCCTTTCTAGTTCCATGGATTCCTCCTGCTGACTCTACCCCAATCCAATTTCATGGTTACCCTCCTCGGTCAATACCCTTTGAAGAAATTGCAGAAGAAAAAGCTGCAAGTTCTTCCAAGAGCCATAGCCAAGCCGAGAAGCGACGCAGAGACAGGATTAATTCACAGCTTGCAACTCTCAGGAAACTAATTCCCAAGTCTGATAAGGTAAATTCTTCTTCTTCTTCTTCTTCTTCTTCTCTCTCTCTCTCTCTCTGTGATTAGTTCTGATTAGTTGATTCAGCGTAAGATTCACACACACACACAGCCTCCAGGAAAGAGGAAAAAGACATATACGAACATATGTACCTAGATAGGAAAATATATATACAATCTATGACATCAAAGAGGAAATACAAAAAGACCAAGTTTCTGAATGCAGATGGACAAGGCAACTCTGTTAGGGAGCGTTGTTGAACATATCAAGGACCTAAAGAGAGAAGCATTGGAAGTCAGCAAAGTTTTCACAATTCCGTCAGAAGTCGATGAAGTGACCGTTGATTGTGAAATTGATAAAGATTCAAGCCACATCAAGAATCAAACAAGCAAGGAGAATATCTTCATAAAGGCTTCTGTTTGCTGCGATGATCGGCCAGAACTGTTGTCAGAGCTCACCCAAGCTCTCAAAGGCCTCAAACTCACAACAGTTAGAGCAGAAATGTCCTGTTTGGGTGGCAGAATTAGAAGCATATTGGTACTTTGCACAAAGGACAGTGAAGAGAGTGTCTGCACGAACAACCTCAAACAGTCCCTCAAAATAGTGTTGAATAGAATTGCTTCATCATCTATGGGATCAAATTATCGCATGAAAAGCAAAAGACAAAGGTTCTTCTTGGCTTCTCATTGCTGAACTCCGCAATCTCTTTCTTTCCTCATTTCTATTTTCCCAATCTTCGTATTTGAAGAAACTAGTAAGACATGGCGAAAGGGCCGCACGAGGCTCCTGTCATTATAAAATTTGGAGAGTTAGATGTACACAACCTTACACGGAGAGGCTGTTTTGGCAAGGCAAGTTTAGATAATTGTTTCATAGGATTTTTCCACCAATGAAAATAACATGGTTGGTTCAAATGATTCAAATCATATTGTAATGGCACAGATTGAAACTCCTATCATTTCCTCTGTGAAGATTGTTTGTTATCTTTTGTCTTTCTGTTTTATTGGCAGATGGAAAGAGATGAACCATTAATGTAGCTCTTTCCTTTTGGAAGACAATAGTTCTATATATGCAGATATTTGATTACTTACTGATTGTGGTTGCTTCAAACTTGTTTACCCAAGAAATCTCTATTGTATTATTTAAGTCTCTTCTCCCTAGAGGGTACATTTGAGTTGGCTTCATGGCTACCTTTCGAACTGCAATTGTGGGGTTTGAATTCTGGAGTTGCCTCTATTAGGCCCTGTTTGATTAATGAGAAGGAAATAGGGAAAGCAATAGAAATAAAAGTGATGGTATATTGCAGATAGTGGAATTCCACAAGTGTCGTGTAACATCTCAGCGAGGAGAACTCTTGTAAAAAAGGCTAAAAGCTTCACGAGTGTTAGAATATTAGAATATTCTGATTTTATGCTTGGATTATTTTGATTTGATTTTTTTGTATTTATTATTTTTCTATTATTACTTGGCCTCGTTTGCATATAAATAGGTCATATACTGTACAGTTTATTTACACAGAAATATACAAAATATTTTCACAGTTCTTTTCATTTTTCTATTTTTTCATGGTATCAGAGCAAGAGCGAAGCGCGAAGAAAAGTGAAGGAGGATGAGACTTCGTAATTTTGTTTTCAAACTTCAGTTGACTTTGTCATATTGAGTTTGAGAGGGGATGTTAGTATATTAGAATATTCTGATTTTATGCTTCGGTTATTCTGATTTGATTCTTTGTATTTATTGCCTTTCTATTATTACTTGGCCTCATTTGCATATAAATAGACCATATACTGTATAGTTTATTTACACAGGAATATATAAAATATTTCTACAGTTATTTTCTTTTCTCTATTTCTTTAACGAGCAAGGCGCAACACTTCCAGGTGTGCACCAGAAATAAGCTCTACGAAAAGACTAAGTTTTAATCCGTAGACAAACTTGAGACGAGATCGCTGAATTAGGATGACTTAACCTTCACGACGATAGTCGCTTTCTAACTGACATAAACTACATCGAATTCAAATTCCTTAGAACTTCATAGATCATGAGTTTCACACCAAATTTCACGAACTGCCCTTCCTTCATTTGGATGTCCAAAGACTTAGGGATAAGGCTGGGGAGGCTCGTTTGAGTTTAGTGCATACCTATAATAACTACTATGCTATAAGTTATATTAGAAACACTCGGAGATCTTGTGGCAATTTATGTACAAGGATTTTCTAAAATATCTCGAATTAAATGAGTAAGTACTTTGATCTTTTTAGAAACGTGTGATTATGACATGCATTAATAATAGTCAAAAGTGAGAAACCTATGCCAATACTTGTAGCAAAAATCATTCTCACCCACTCAAAGGCCAAAGCTTCAGCACGTGCCCTTTGGTTATAAATAAGACATATTCTAAAGATAATATAAAAAGTAATTAGCGAGCTTCAATCCTCATTAAAAAATTGTCATTAATATATGAGGAAAAATATTTTGAATCTTCTTCTTATCTTTTCGTATTCAGTGCATTAGATTTGGAAAAAATCTAACCTTATCCCTTTCTTCTATAGAATTCCATTTTCTCTAGTTAGTTCATACCTTCTTCCCAAAACCATTTCATTTTACAGTACTATTTACGATATACTTACTACTTTATGACATATCTATGTAATCGTGTTACGAACACTGTGAACTCTCTCTCTCTCTCTCTCTCTATACTAATGGACCATCTCCACCATCCATACCTTGGTAGGCCATCTCAACTATTCACAAACTTTTTTAATGTATTTTCTCATTTTCAGTAGTGAGATTTATTATAATAAATGCATGTTAAACTATTTTTTTGTGTGTTTATAAAATAAAAAAATTCGTAGAGAAAATCTGTCATACATATCATTTTCCAAAAAAAAAAAAAGAAGCTATTTGGTTGAGGATGATCATCACCTTGCAAGTGAGTTCTGACGTATGATGAGTTCAAAATAGAGGCTCTGCCATCCAACCATTGTACCCATCTGTTAAGAAGTTGAACTCAAAATAATTTAATTGCTTAAAATGGAAAAAGAAACATGTCATCACCTGGTTAAAATTATGGCAAAATTACTCATAGCTTCCATGGTTAAGTCTCTGCGCACATAACCCTCCGTACGTAGTTTAGTTACCCTTTATTATTAAAATTAAAATGAAATCGTGGATACCATTAACAATAAATATCAAAAGACTAAAATATTCTCGTATTCTTCTCAAGATTTAAGATATAAAAATACACATAACTCTTCTTATGATATAAATCAAATTGCAATAACTTCCGTATTTAGCGCATGAAAGGCACACGCTGTGTGTTTTGATAAAAAAGTTAATAATTTCACTTTAATCTAAAATTCAAGAGATTAAGTATTAATTTTTAAACTATAAAGAGTTATATAAAAATGAGACTAACCACAAGAGGGATAAAGTACAATTTCTCTTAAAATTATTTAGGATAAATTACGCCATTAATTCCTTGAGATTATTGACAATTATAATTACTTTTTTTGAAATTTCTGAAATTATACTGACCTTCCTCCTACTTTACCTGACAATATATAAAAATACCTTCATTCAGTCAAAATTTTTTTAAAATGACAAAACTACCTATTTTCTTTATTTATTTTTATATATTTTTAATTTATTTATTTAAAAATAAATTTAAGATAAATAACTTATTTTTATTTTATTCATTTATATTAAAAAAACTAATTTTTTTTCTCTATTCAATTTTTGAAAAATGTATCAGTAAGAACTGATATACCACAAACAGACACACCAATCACTTTGAGACACGTGTGCCCACTGAGTTAACAAATCTCGATCCTACAGAGCTGACAATTTCGATCATACAGAACAGCCACAAGCCTTCAGGGTATTCTCATATATATCTATCATACAGAGCAGCCACAAGCCTTCAAGGCATTCTTATTTATATATCATTCAGAGCCGATAAACTCGGTCATACAGTACAGATGAAGCCTTCAAGACATTCTCATGTATACATCTTCCAGACCTCCCGTTCTGGACAATATTTATTCAACACTTCATATGGATCCAACCTTATGGTTTCCCTTAACAACTGTCAAGCGGGGAACAAGGAAACGGTCTTCAATGCGGAAACTACTATTTATAGTTATCTCCATCTACGACTCAAGGCTCCAGAAGGTAACTGCAATCTCCAATGATCATATCTCTATATTCATGGCATCGAATCCTAATCAACTTAGGAAAGCCACGGCTTATATATTAAACCCTAAAGGTACGCTTTTACTTAGATGCTCATTCTTTGGCTTTCAATACAGTCTTTCAATTCTCTTACTTACTTAAGCATCGGAGCGGTTACCGCCGGAGCCAATCCGGTGGTCCTCTGATCATCTCTCTGAGTATTCTACAGGTCACGGAGCCAACACGTGTTGAGAGTCAAAAAGTGCAGCATCAAGAACAATACTACTTGAATTCTTCATGTTGTTTTCTACTTTCTTCGAGTCTACAAACATACAACTGTTTTTATAATTTTCGGGTTGGAGTTGATACCCATGTGTGAGGTCCGGCCCGGCCCGAGATTTATAGTACTTCATATTTGGAGTTCATTAATATATACAATATGAAGCCTTGGATAATTATGTAAAAAGAATTTTATTAGTTGCTTACTTTGGAAAATGCACATTGTAAAAGCCTTGTAAAATGTCCCATTATGCTTCCCAGCTGCATGGAGATGGCCGTGGAAGCTGTCTAGCAACAATCAATGGCTCAAAGCAAAGTTTTTGATTCAATACTTCATGACTAAATTTTTGATTCAATTAATTCAATACATCACGGCTATTGTTAGAGCTACCCTCCTCACGAAAGAGGACCCTGGTTTATAATCCCGCCATGGGACCGAAGATGCGATTGGTGAGCTCGATTATGGGTCATCCAGTGACTGATATACTGGTAGGTTATCCCGGGTTACAACTCATTTTAAATTCTAGATTTTTCTTTTTACATGTAAAATTTTAATCATTTTTAAGTTAACCCATTATAAAATTTTAACACAGTCTGTCTACCTTTACGAAAAATTATTTAATGTGAGCGTCATTCCGTGTCACTATTTGACATGGAGTGACGACTTCTCACGTAACGTTAAATTTTTTCGATATTTAAAACAGATAACTATTCCACGAACTTAACAATCCAATTGAGTTTGTAAATAATAATCACACTACATCTGATGATGATGTGGAGCAACCGTCACGCTAAATAAATACTCTTTATCTATTGAATCTCATTATTTTTTATCCCAAAATCTTAACCAAACCAAACCAAACCAAACCAAAATTTCAGGCCAAAGCTGAAAATTCCCACTAAAATTTTAAAGAATCCTATCATTTCTCTAATTTTTCACTTACAAAATTTTGGCCCAACTTAAAATTTTCACATCTGTGCTTGAATCGTTGTTTGGTGCCCTCAGCAAGTCAGCAGACAATCCAAGCTTCCAGTGATGAAATGTGAAGCCCTCTCACATATTGAGTTGGGGAGATAATTAGTCTTAGACAGTACCACAGAATCACACTCAAAGCTTTTCCGGTACTGAGCTAGACTATTAATTCAAGAGCTATAAAGCCCAATCATGGTCGTGTGCTCACACTACAGAGTTTCCAAATTATTCAGAAGCTTTTTTTTTTATGGCGTTAACTACAAAAACTGTAAAATCAAGTCCGGCCCGGCGGTGAGGTCTGCCTTGAGAATAGAAACTAGAGGGATGAAGTGGCCAAGTAAATACGAAAAGAAAAGGTTGGAGGGGAGAATAAAATTAACTTTTGATAAAGATAATAAATAAAAATATAATAATAATGTGCCATCAAACTTACACCAATATTATTCTTAAAATTGTAAAAATTGAAATAAAAATAACACCTCTATCCTAGGACATCCAAATACACATTGTTTTTTTTTTTTTTCTATACACAACTTTGCTCGTTGTTTCTGCTGCTGCACAGGTTCTCACTTTTTTTTTTTTTTTTTTCCAGTTCAATTTCTCTCTTATTCAATCATTGTACAAGACACACACACACACACACATATATATATATATATATTAGATTGTATTATATTATAATAGTCAAAATAGTATGCTTAATTTAAAAGGGTATAATAGTAAAATAATATAAAATCTTTTCATTTACTTTCTCTCTTTTATCGATCATTCTCAAACTAGATGAAATGATTATATTAGTCTTTCTTCTCCTTTCCTTTTATTAATTATTCAAACATAAAGGAGGGATTACCCTCTGCTCTCCTCTCTTCTCATTTTCTTTCCTTTCTCTCATAACTAATACTCTCCTCTTCTTTCTTTTCCCTCCTACTTATCCAAACGAACTGTAAAGAAATGGTCGTAAACAGAAAAAATAAATGATGATCGATACAAGAATCACATATAACCGATCACAAATAGTGAAAATAAAACTTTCTTAAGTTGAATACCTTTTGAGAAATCAACCCAATTTCATGGTGAATAAATAATAATTCTATAGGAACTCTTAACATACACAGGTAAACTTTAACTTATCCTAATGAATAGAACATCAAAAATGGCTAATTAATAATGTGAAGAACAAACTTCCAATCACAACGGAAATAAATGAAATTAACCTAATCCTATAATTCAGGCTTCATTCCCAGTTAATTTCTTACCATATTTTTTATTTTTTAGGGGGAGAAAATAATTACATGTGATGAAACTATAGAGCCAAGATAATTAAGTGCATAAATAGTTGATTATGCACAGAATTATTCGCCAGCTTTTTACTCAGCAACCAGAGCAAAATTGTTTTATATCTAAGGCCTTTTTGCTAGCCTCTGCAATTATTCCATTTTACTTTACATATTACAATAATTTTTTCATTAAAATCGTTTCATGAAATTATGAGAATGATCCTCCATTTCCAACAAAAATGAAGTCATTTTGCAATGGAACAGGAAATAAACTCTCATTTCAAATATTATGTAAAAACATTTACATTGGGACTTTTAAACTGCACCGATTCGCTAGCTTTTTACTTAGAAAAGCCGTTTCTCTTATGGATATGTAATGCTTTTGTAAACTCAAAATTTATATGAGACAGAATGATCGAAATTAATAAAAACTCAATCTCTTGACATAAGCTCAAACTTCCGAGCTAGACTGTAGGATTACCCTTCTCCTTTTTGTATGATACTTTATGAATTCAAGTATGAACTACATAGACCATGCATTACTAGAACTAGTTTTGTAGGCATATATATCAACCTAGCTATATATCAATGTATGTTGTGTGAATCCATTAACCCACCTTATAAGTATTAATTACTCTTGAAGCAAATTAAACTGAGGCATGGATTATCAGAATCTCTCTTGAATTGGATTCACTACAGCAATTAACGTTTGAATTTTGAACTTGATTCAAATGAAATGTAAAACAACACATGCATGCCGATTTGAGTTTTGTCATTAACTTCTTGCCGCCTACCACCAATGTGAAACAGTAAAACACAGCCTAAAAATATGTCAGATTGCATTTTTTTTCACATTAAAGAGAGAGGATACAAATTTTTCTCTTACACCGAAGTGGAAAATAAATAAAAATTTTCCTCAAGAATTTTCTTTCATTCAATATTCATCTCAAACTACATGCTTGCTATCTTAACCCTTATGATATAGTAATTAGTAGAAACTACCCATCACCCATGAATGCAAGAAAATTACCTGATAAAAAGAGAAAGCATGAGTGATCATACCTTCAGAAACAACACATGCAACTGCGAAAATCATCACTTTATCAATAAATAATGTAAGTCTTCTAATCACTGGTGCAATCCCATCTTCTCATATATATCTCCAACTTCGTCAGTTTGATAGTTTAATCGACTCCAATTTCAGTTCAATCTAAGTATATTTTCCCAGTAATCAAACCATGAAGACGATTAATTACTAGATAACCAAGCCTCTATGACTTGCATGCAAGCCAGCTTGATAAACCCTTCAAAAATCAAACAAATAAGGGTCTCCATAGTCCCAAATACTAGCCGACGGGTACTCATCATCGTTGCTAAACTGCCACAACGCAGGAGATGATCCAGATCCGCCGGTCACCGCCGTATCTGACACCACCGGTGCAACCACAGGTGAAGACACAGACAAGCTTGACCCAACTGAGCCCACAAGCGAATTGATTTCATCGTAGACACCAGTACTCTGACGATGAGAATTTTGATGATGATTAAGGTTTGGATAAGAAATGGTTGCTGTGGTGGGGTCAGACTCAAGATTCACATCAGACGGTGCACACTGTTGGTGGTGATGGAGTAGTGGTTGGGGATTTTGTACGATGTTCGGGTACTGTACGGTAGGGTATAGACCGTACGGTACGTAAGCAGACGCCAGTGATGCTGCCGCAGACGGCGGAGGAAGTGAGGTGGAAGAAGTGTAAGTGAGGCCAAAGCCTGAGGGACGAGGAAGTAAAGGGCGAAGCGTTTGAGTGGAAGACGTCGAAGAGCCACCGCGTGTGGACGACTGAGATGAAGAGCCAGAACCCGAGGTTTGGAGGTTGAGCTGAGCCCTAGAACCGTATAGTATAATGGCGGTGCGGTCATACGCTCGCGCGGCGTCCTCAGCGGTGGCGAAGGTGCCGAGCCACCGTCGTGTTCGCTTTCGTGGCTCGCGGATCTCGGCCACCCACTTACCCCAACTTCTTTGTCTCACTCCTCTGAATCTAAACTTACAATTATCAGGCCCTCCTTTGCCTTTACACTTCCTACTACTGTTACTGTGACTGGTGGCGGTGGCAGAGTCGTCTTTGGTGGAGGTATCGGTAGTGTTGGGAAGAGAAGAAATAGGGTTAGTGGTGTCGGTGTTTGTATCAGTGTCTTGGGTAGGGTGAAAATGGCCTGCACTGGCCATAGTCTCTGCTGCTATTTGAAGAAGTGGAATAAGAAAAAGATGGAGACCACCTCGTTCTCTGTCACCCGATTAGTCGAAATAGAGGGCTCTGAAGATTGATTTGAATCTCATCTCTGTAAATGGTAGATGAGGGCGGTGGTCTTATACATATGCACATATATTAATACATTGGTAGAGAGAGAAAGAAGGATTGCTGCCCTATGAAGAAAAGACCCAGCTCGTGTAGATTGGAACAACCGGAATTGGGTCTCTCTCTCTCTCTCTCTCTCTATATATATATATACATATATTTATTTTTATTCAAATTTTAAGTAAAATAATTGTTTTATTTATTTCTGCTTGCTGTTATTTGGTTACTTATCAAAGAACTTGCTTCGTCAATAAGGTAAGACTGTAAAGAGCTGTTCGTTAATCAGTGATCTTCTGTCAAATGGTCCAGAATGCCGAGATGTACACGTAGTTCAAACGTGTAACCATGAAGGGATACACAAACAGTATCTTCAATTTTATTTTACAATTGCATAGCGAATTTTTTTTATTAGTCAAATTTTATAATTTAATGTATAATTAATTTTTAATTTATTATTAAGTTTTTTTATTCCTTTTTTTTAGAAGTGTATATAGTTATAAATTTTGAATTTATGAATAAATGTGGTGAGATTAACAAAGAGATTAAAAATATTTTAAACAGTAGTTATTTGAACTTGAAGCTCTAATATATAAAGCAATATTTTATTATATCTATATACCCTTTTTTTTTTTTATATATATATAATAGATAAAGCCAATTTTAGAAAATTATACTAATATTAACTCATCGATCCTCCAAATTATTCATCTCTTGTTGTTAAAGTAAAACAAATTACATTTAGACCTATTTAATGATCATTGTTTTGAATTTTAATCATATCCCTTTAATGTTATTTTTATCAAGAAATTCTATTATTTAAATGAGTTTACTTTGTTTTAAGTATTTTTTATTACATTATTTATTTGCATATCCTATACTATTTCTAAAATTTAAGTTACATTTTTGTTTGTTAACATAAAATAATATTATTAATAAATAGTTATTATTGTCTTTTTTTAAAATATTTTTATGTAAAAATAAGAATATTCTCTTTATTGATTTAATTTCTTATAAATAACATAAATTGTATGAAATTATGAATTAAAATAATGAATTAGATTACTTTTGTATCATGTCTTTTGGTTAGGGATCACCTAAGCCTCTACAAAGTAATTTAGATCTATCGCCTAAAATTGACTTGGACAATTTGACAATTATGTCTAAGAGTAATTAATTGTATAACCAGTGAACAATCATTTCATATAATTATCGGGTGTGGTATGATTATCTCAAACAAACTCTACAACTTTCCTAATTTTATAGAGAAGTTATTTATTATAATTGTTGATAATGCCCCAACTTTCATTCAATTTTTATTTATTATTTAAAAATAAAATTTATATGATTGTCATGTATATACTTTGCATGTGTGACAAGTTATAGTGTAGATACATTGTTTGATAAAAAAATATTCTTCAACTATAAAAAAGATGAGGCAAGAAAAGAAGAATTGGAAACTCAAAATTAGAATCCATTTAATCCATCAAATATATATACATACACGTGTGTGTGTATATCTATATTTACATAAAACTATTAAATTACAACTAGACAGACAAGTCTGGGAATTAGATTTTATATGACCTATAGTGACTGACTATCCATAAATATATTTTAATTAGCTATCGAAAAACAAAAATGCTGAAGGAGGAAATAGAAAGGTGTCTTTCAAGTGAAGAAATTTTATAATCGATCATTCTATTGATCTGATTCATGAATTTTGTCGATCATATTAGGAGTGTCAATTTTTAAGACGACACGATAATATGACTCGAACATGACACGAAAGTTAACGAGTTTGGGTTTAGCATAAATGAGTTTGAGTCATAAACGGGTTGACACGTATAACACGATTAATAAACAGATCGTGTTTGAGTTTTACTAGTGTCAATCCATTTAACACGACTTAACACGTTTAATTATAAAATATATTATGAGTTAAGATAATTCGTCTCACATCAAATATTTATCAAGGTTTTGAAATTTTTTATTTATAAAAGATGTTTCTACTTTGATTTGGTCCATATCTAAAGTTACTAAACTTGAAAATTATCTATACATGTTAAAAGATAGGTAAATTTTTTTATTTAAAAAATAAAAAATTAAAATAAACGGGTTGTGTGTCGACACGTGTAACCTCTTTAATAAATGGGTTAGGGTTTGGGTTTTGAAACTTGATACAATTAGTTAATAGTGTTGGGTTAGGGTTCACACATATTTTTGACATATATATGTCCTTGACACGACCCGAACTACGACACGATAACACGAATTGACACCCCTAAATCACATCTTACTTGTATAAATAAATATAATCTTTTATATCTTTTAAAATTTAAATATTTTATTTAAATATCATTATATTATTTATCAGATTTATGCAAAATTAATAAACTGATAAAATTTCTCAGTAAGGTGAGACTGTACCAATTGGATTCCATTCTCCTACGGTGAGTGACGGGCATGAAAAAGCCAGGGGACCCATAATTATGAGAAAAAGTTCCACTGCCTGACCGTGTGAGATTCTGTTCACATTTGAACCTTCGAATGAAAATTCTTGAAGGCATGTTTGGATTCACAGTTAAAAAAAGTGTCATTTATAATTTAATTCAAATATCTAATTTATTAAAAAAAATTATTTTAATTTAAAAAATTAGTTTTGAAATTCATTACGTTAGAACCAAACACATACTAAATGTTAATCGCTTATCACGGTCGCAATGTACTATTGTAATAATGTTATATCATGTATTATTTTTTATTTTATTTTTTTAAATATACCACAATACATTTGGTAGGATAGTATTAAAAGAGTATACTATCACATTATGATTCAATTCTATTTGAAAAAGAAGACTTTGAAATTCACACAAATTTTACATCAATATTCAAATTTAATCTACAATTTTATCGTAAAATTATTCCATTAGACATTAACTTTTTCATAATTATGAATCTTACGTGACAGTCTCATGCATGCAAAGAATCATCAAGGGTTAAAAAACACAACAAAGAAAATAATAGATTTATCTAATTTAATTATTTATTTGATAATATGTTAAGAATATTTTTTATATGATTAAATAATTTAAATTATAAGAAAACTTATGATAATTCATGTTAATTAATGAATAAGTTTAGTACCTTTTTTTAGAGATATGTAACATTACTCACAATCAATAATGTATTAAAGATCCTTAATTTAAATCCTATTTCCTTAATTGAGGGTGTCTTTACGTATATACTTTGCATTCACGTTAATTTTTAGCTCAGCTTTTTAATGACTTAAATTTTAGACCTATCAATAATCTAACATAATATCAAAACTCTGATTTTAAAATATTTTGAAATTTTACTTACTATTCTATTCGTTCAATGGAAAATTTACAATCTTGCATTCTGTTCACTCGGTATTAGAAGCTGGTGATCTAACATACTAATGCAAACATAGGTCTTGTAAGAAAATTTATTAAATTTATTTTTTGATAACCCGGAACTATCTTACTAATTGTAATTTTCAATTGCGTAACTGAATAATATTCCAGAAGCCTCACGAACCAAAAAATTATTATTTTCCAAAAAACTTGAAACTCAAAAGTTCATAATTTTCAATAAAATTTAAACTCAAAGATTCATCAGTGTGACAAACACCAAATTTACAACCTTGATCAGAAACTTGCATGTGAAAATTGATGCTTATGCAGTATTATTAATACCTTGTGCTTCCTTGTCGGCATGGATCAGATCAGTTTGTTTCATTATTGCAAAGTCTTGTTAAGGAGAGAATGGCAACTTCTTATGTATCTGACATTGTTGTTCTCTGGGCTTATGGGGTTTTTCTTTTAAAAAATTATACTACTGTCGAAATTACCAAAAACTAGACAATTTGTTTAAACAATATATTTACATTCTCAAGTTGACGGAAAAGGGAAATCTTTCATTTTCTACTATTGTTGAAGATAACTAGGTTGAAAATAATAAAAATAATATAAAATAAGACATAAAATAAAACAAAATAAATATATTTGTGAATATATTATTTATTATAATATTATATATATATAAGAGACAGTAAAAAATTATAAAATTATTGTTTATATAATTAGAGGGGAATTGTGAATTGCCCTGCTATAAGAAAAGTTATTTTGTGACAAAAATAAATCAATTACCTTCCATCTGGTGGACCCTCATTGAAGAACTTAGAAGTTCACCATCATCACCAATGAACAAAGACGAAAAGTTAAAAACAAAACAAAACAAAAGAAGCCATCTTCAGCCACTGCCTCTCTGTTTGCTTTCAAAAAGGTTAATTGCATCTAGCTTGCACACTCATTCACCTTATATTATTCTCAGATTTTTTAGAGGGTTGCTCAGATCCTTCCTCTTTACTACTGTTCGACTGTATTTCTATGACACTGTCCATTTTCTAGCAGGACAATAATTGAGACTCTTAATGATTAGTGCAATAGCCTTGCGTGACCCAGATCTGCCTATTTGGACCCTCCGCATTCGAGATGCCAACCTTCTTGGTGATACAGATCTAATAAGAGGACGACTTCTTTCTGCAAATGAGCTTCGCTGAGGGGAGAGAGAGAGGCACAAAGAGAGGTTTAAAGAGAAGTTGGGGATGGTGGGGTTAGGAAAGATGCTTGTATTTTGTTAAGGTGTTGAAAGAGCAGTGATACTAGTTTGTATATAATATTCTAATGAAAGTTAATTTTTTTGATTATAATTAAATAAGATATACTTAGTTTGTATATAATTAGATGTTCTAATTAATATAAGACTTAAACTCAATATTATAGATATATATATATATGTGATTTTTTGTCATATTAAATTGTAAACCACAAAAATAATAAATGGTGGTCAAAAAAAGAACCTGTGAGTCGAGAGGCTACACTGTGAGAGTGTGTGTCTTTATGTAGCATGTCGGAATTGTAGCTACTATAATTGTAGTGTGCCTATAAATCCGAGTTTCATGAGAGATTATGCTAATATATTTGTGAGTGTGAGATTTTACATTGCTTTAATAAAATAATAGAAATTTATTTTATGGTTGAAGAACAAAACAATTTCATTTTCTTATTTTTTTTAGTTTTACATTATATTTGGTATTAGAGTCTTATATTTAATCTTAAAGTAATTTTTGAGTCTTACAATAACTTAAATTTTAAACTATTATATTTTTTATAATAATTAAATATATTTTTTAAAGAAATGTGACTAATTAACTCTTATTAAAATTCATAATGCATCAAGTAAAATTAAAATTCTCTTCTTTTTTTTTTTTGTTTTAAAATATCCAACAAAACTAAAGAAAAAGATGAAAAGAGCTGTGTCAGAGAATTTGCATGAAGAAATTACGTGTCTGCATGTAAAAGGAAGCAGAAAACTTCTGGGCATTGAATTGCATGTGGTGGCCAGCCAGCAGTGCCTTGGAACTCGCAAAGAAATAAAACCAGTTGCATCACAGAGAAAGAGAAAGAAGAGCAGTTCTGTAAGTCTGATTTGATTCTTGATCAAGTTGGCAAACTTTTGCCTGCTCCTTGTCATTCTTTTATGGAATGTATGCATTAGGTGGGGTTGGTTGGTAATTTGTATGGTTGGAGGGGAGCTGTTCTATTCAAGCCCACAACTTCTCTGTTCACACACATATACTATATAATTCATTCAAATGGCTCTCAGTTTCAGCACTTCAGCAGGCATCTTGTTTTTGACTTTTCTTTTTTCTTAGTGGGTAATGGGTTCAGTAACATCTATAATAAGAAATTTTTTTGAATGATCCGGTACAGTGACAATATTAATTTTTTAATTATTTTTTTATGATGTTTGATATAATTTATCTTTTTAGTAAAATATAAAATATAATATATATGACAGAGTGTAATGGAAAAGAATATATTATCACGTGATATATTAGACTAATAAAAGAATATCTCGTATAACAATACACTGTAAACGTATATATAACTTATTATTAATTATTAAAATTATTAGATTGAAAATAAATATTTTTGTGTATAACAATGGGAAGGAATGAACTAACTCATTTAAAAGCTTAAGGTTGTATTTGGATGGATAGTGGAACCGTCCGTTTGATCATTTTCATATTTTAAATAGGTTTTTAAAATAAATAGGTGTTTGCTTAAATTTTTCGAAACGTCTGTTTGAATATTTTTAAGACGAAAACAAGCGTTTTGAAAAAGTGTTAATAAATAGGTTTTTTCAAAACACCCATTTCAAAACGTCATTTTCCTAAACGTTCGTTTTCATCACCCATCTAAATGAACACTAAGTTAAAAAACTTAAGCTGTTAAAAAAATATATAATTTTATTATTATATTCTCTAACAACTATCATGATCGTGTGTGCGGGACATGGTTCTCGAATTTTGACATGTCTGTGCAAAGAGAAGGATTTTAATCACAATGATGGATTAAAAAATTTCAGTTGGAGGGAAAGGAAATTGAAATTTTTAAAATTTAAGTGGATTCATTCGTATAAATATATAAAAAATTTTAATAGATCAAGTCATATTTTATTAAAATATTTTAACAAAATTAATAATAAAAAATATAATATTACAAAACCATGCTCATTGTTACTCTTTGGATTTGCCAGTATTTAACCACATCGTTTCTATTCATTTCTGCTGTATTGAATAATTTTATCCATACTTTGCTCTGTATTTCTAAAATATTATTTATCAAAGAAAATATAATAGATTATTAATATTTCTATTACTTATATAATAATTTATAATTTTTTTTAAAATTATTATAAGGTGTATATATATATATATATAGTTATGCCAGTGCATTGTCCCACTCAAGGATGTTACCTGACTATCAAACATGGAGCGGGCCTAGCTCAAGCGTGAGCAGCTAACAAAGTTAAGTCGGCCATTCCTCGCTATTATTGTGATGGACCTGAAGCATCACTTCCAACTGTTTTGGACCTTTGGTGGGTTTGGATTCCAATTGGCCCATTACGTAGTATGGTAGTTTATTTCAACTCAGGTTATAACTCTCTTTATCAACTGTAAACTCGAATTCATATGCAAATATTTAAATATTTTATAATTTTAAAATTTAATTTTTGATTCATGTATTAAGTTTATAAAAGAATTTCTCCCGAACTGATAGCGAGAGAGGGACCCCTAATTTTATAGAAATTAAAAAAAAAAAATTAAGAATTGCCCCAATTTTTTTTTTATATATTTATATAAGAGTCTTCTTTAATTTATAATTTTCTATTTTTTTTTGAGTATCGCATGGTCTAGTTGCACCACGGCAAAGCAAGATCTAAGAAGTCATAATGCAAATATATGTTTAAAACTCATAAAAGTCTATTTACACAAAAAATAAAAATAAAAAAAAAACTCATAAACACTCTATGAAATAAATTTTATTTATATTAATAGACTCTTATTTCAAATTATTTTCATTTTCTATCAGTATATGCTTACATAAACATATAAATATATATTTTTTTTCTATTGCGTAGTTTAAAACTTCATAAATTTCTATGCTTGTGTCTTATTTCAAAATTTCTAGTGCATGCTCGTAATTTTCTTAATTATGTAAGAACTCTCTTGATATTTAACTAATTTTAGCTAGTTCAGTCGGTCATTCATGTCACCTTCAAATAAGATGTCATATGTTCAAGTTATCAATATTTGTTTTCACCCAAACTCTTGGAGTTATGTTATACTCCCTCCATTCCGAATTAATAGTCCATTTTGAAAAAATTAACTTTTTATTTTGAACAATCATTTAATGCTTTTACACTAGATTAAGAGGATAAATTTATAAAACTAACCTTCATTTACATTGAGTAGTACATTCACATTAAATTTGTGAGGGTAATTTAAAATTTTCACAATTATTTATACATTAATTTTTTAAACAGAACTCTTATTATGAGACATCTCAAAATGGAATAAGAGATTTTTAATTCGGGACGAAGAGAGTATAATTTTGTAAGTTGACTGAGTTGGTTGTAATAATTTATTTTTATCCAAATATTTTGTAATACATGAATCGTAATACTTCATTGTTTCTAAAAAAAAAAAAACAGAACTCTCCTATATCAAACATTTTTACATTTAGAATAAGACGAGAACATGTTTTTCATGCATAATTTGCCTTAAACATAAGATATGGGACCATAATTAACTTTTTTAAGGTATGCTGCCTAATCTTTGTGCAACAACTCAAAGTGCTTTGTATCATTAACATTTTTTAGATCAAGATAAGATTCTGTTTGTGTATTGTCTTCATCACATGCCATTCAGTCTCACCAATTATATGCCCCTCTAAAGCTTAACTGAACCGACCACATTCTCTATTTATGTTAATAACAACATTATCTCAATTATTCTTTTTAATTAAAATACATGCTTAAATCTTGGAATATGTGGGGGGCCAGTATAGCATGTCACTTCTTTTCTTTTCTTTTTTTTTTCTCTTTGTCGTGGCTGGCAAGTGACAACTAACTTTAATGAACTCCACGTGTCTCTTTAAAGCTTAAAACTAAACAATGAGTAAAAAAAATCTAATGAGAACGTGGCATCCAACTTCTTAATATTTATGTAAATTAAATTTAAAGTATTTTAAAAATAAAATATTATTAGAATAATATTTATATTATATGTTTAAATCTACTTTAAAGACACAATATATAAGAAACAAAGTAAAAAGTTAAATTAATATTATAAAAAAATCTCATTTAGAATTGTTACTTTATCGTTTTAATCCTCCAATTATATAAAATTAACCCTGAAAAAACTATTAAGTATATAATTTTTTTTTATAAGCCTACATATGTGATATCTTCTAATTGATTGTTCAGATCAATTAATAATCTTTTTTCAAAAAAAATGTATATATTAATAACGAAAAATTCTTGAACGGGATTGACACATATTGTGTCTTTCTAATATTGTCATGTTATCTGTGATATGATTTATTAAAAAAATAAGTCATAACATTACATGTTAGAACAGTTCTAATGTTTGAATCATTAGAACTGTCATAGTTATATTTTAATAGTTCAGTTTCAAAATAGTGTTCCAATGATTCGTCATTCTTGCTTTCAATATTTGAACAAATTAAATATTCTTTTAAATATGACTTGTTTGATTAGCTATCATACATTTTAATAATTCAAATTGTTTCAAATACATGTTAGGGATTTTATTAAAGTTTTTTCTTATATCAGTACTCAAATTTCAATGATAATTAAAAATAAAAATAATAGTTAAATAAAAATAAATATTTCACCATTCAAATATAAATATTAAAAAATTAATTTTTTAATACAATAACAATACTAAAATTTAATTTTAATAAGACTAAAATGAGTTTTATTATTACTCTTAAAATCTCATTTTAAGAGAACACTTCGGCGGTCATTATCATGGGAGAATATGTACTTGACGACTACATATTCCTCAATCCGCATACTCGGGAAAGATTTTAGGTTATCTGTCTTTTTTTTTTTTAAATAAAAAAGTCAAATCCGTCATAAAAAAAGTCAATCAGGGAAGATCACATCAACCTCCGGAGAAAGGACTCCTGACCAAAGATTCATATTTGTCAACGGCACTGGTGGGGACCGCCACCATCACCTTCACAGCGTCCGTCTGCTCGTACACCGGCAGCATCAGGCAGTACCTATCGCTGCATACTGGCCCCACCTGCACCGGCCTCTCCATCCCAAAGTCGACCGTTTCTAGCCCGAGTCTTGACCACTGCGATACGATCAGTACACCCACTGAGTCCGGACACGCCCGATTTTCACTTACCGATTCCACCACCTGTCTCACGTACTCGTCCCCTACTCTGTCTTTGGCTCTCCTCACTAACCCAGCGGCATGGCCCAAACCCTTTTCTGTTAAGTCTTTGACGCATGTTTGGGCGCAACCGAGCACGAACGCGTTGCCGTAGTACCCAGTGGGTAGACTCGGCTTGACTCGGTGGCGAACGTTGATGCTGAAGAGAAGCTTTAATATTTGGTTTGCAGGCAAGTTTAGTGCTCTTGCCCAGCCTCTCCATATGTGAGCACTTAAAACTTCAAACGACGTGTATGAAGACTCACTGGGTCGACTCGTGGAAGCGGCAAGGTTTTTTAGCTCGTTTAGACATGTTTTATCGAATGTGATTGAGGTGGGACTGAGTCGCTCTTGAGAGAACCGAGAGATAAACCCACAAAGGTCAGGCACTCGGTTGAACTCGGGATGAGCAGCCGAGTTAACGCGAGCTGGTCCAGGGTTGAGAAGGTGGCGGTCCCAAACTGGTATGGGCTTAAAATCACTGAGTTTACTTCGACCAGTGGCTAACTCAGCGAACAAGTTGAGAAACTCAGCGCTTCCGATACCGTCGCATATACAATGACTGAATCCAACTGCCATTGCGGCAGACCCATCTGGTAGCCACGTCAGCTGGACCACAAGGGGTGGGGCCCCTTTCAGGACATCTGCAACTTGTAAGGACAACAGCTTCTGCCACTGTGTAACAAACCCCGGGGCCCGCTCAAAGTCAGATACAGTATAATCGGAGACAGCTTCGATGAAAACTGCACCCTGGGCTCGACAAACCACCTCAAGTCCCGAACCATCCGCCCGAGACCTGACTCTACCGGCGAGCGGGTAATAAGGAACCAAGGCTCGACCCAGTGCATCCTTGACACGAGCCGTGGTCGCACCCTTGTCCAAACCCCGCTGGCGAGATGGCCGGTATACTAATAAGTATTCAATGGTGAAGCGCAGAAAGAGCTGAGAATCTAAAGCAGAGAGAGGAAGAAGACGAGACGGAGTTGGGTCGGAAGGCGTGACCACAACGGCTTCTTTTACTTGCACAAAGTTTGCCATCAGAGTTAATTTTGAGACAACTAATGATTGTTATAGATGAGGTGAAGGTGGAGGTGGGTCTGGTGTGCCATTTATTATATAATGCCGATCACGTGTTATCTTTTCTCTCTCTACAGTGAAAGATTTGTGCGAGATTCTCCGGGCGTCACTTTATGGAAAAAATGAATTACAAAACAAATTAAAACAGCTTGGCTTTGCTTTCTGTCTGTTCGGCGGAGTGATAGCTATCACAGCCTCTCTGTCTTTGGAACAACAACCCCCCAACACCTCTTACTCCAGTGGATTGACGGACGGAGATGCTGATACCTGTCTAGGTCCTGTCTTCAGTATCATCCCCAAAATATTGACTGAATATATATATATATATATATATATAAGGGAAACGATAAACTACTACAGTATATCTAATTTATACGTGAATGATTTGGTTTCCTGCATCAAGACGATGAGAACTTTTGTTTGGTGGGACCTGCTCAATTTCAGGAATTATCTTCCCTTTCTAGACATATAGTGGACACAAAAATGAAAAAAAGGGAATCATTGGTGCACAATGGAAATATCAAGAACATGCCGTAGCTGGGCACACAGAAAACCATGTGCAAGGCGCAGTTGTGCGAGACCGTGATGTCGACAAGTCGGGTTATCTACTTTTCCGGGTCAAGTTGGGAGGGCCCTCTATTTTGCCGGCCTATAAATAATCCAAATTTCTCTTTCTCTTTTTTTTTATTTGCATAATTCACAATTTTAAAAGACATAAAGTCTCACTTCTGAAGGACTGCTACAACCGCCACATATAACTATATGTGTGTATATATAGGTTGGAGTAATGTGATCCGTCAAATTTATTATTTAATTTTTTAAAAACAGTTTAGCCAATTATTATAATTGATGGCTTAAATTCATACATAATCTTTCTTCCAACTTGAATCATGTTCTTTCTCTTGTTCCTATGTACCATTTTCTGTTTCAACGATTTTAAAATATTTTACTCAGCATAAAATATGTAAAAATTATTACAGACAATATAGATTGCTTGATTTATACAGGTAATTGACCGACAAATCCAACTTCGTCCTATTTATTTATATTTGGATACTATAAATTTTGTTGGGATGCTAATATTAGGAATTTACGAGTGATTATCAAGATTGAGGAAAAATTAAGACCGAAATTTCATTCAAATATTTATTTTTCACGTAATTAGTATGATTTTGATTTTGTTTCTATTGTTGTTACATCAAAAAGAAAAAGACAAAAAAGAAAAAGAACGAGAGAGAATCTAAGGAAGGAGAGGTAAGGTACACTTTACTTTGTCTGGCAATGGCCCCCCTCCCTCTGTATCGAGCCATGAAAGATTAAAGGTGAGTGTCACATTTAAGCATCTCAACCATAAGCTTTACCCTTTTGGTAATGCACTTTTGAAAATTCTGTATTCCAAATAACCATTGGATATACACTACAAGAATATTATACCTAATGTTGGGACAAAGCTTGGGTCAAATACAAGGATTTGGAAGTATTTTAATTTTAACAGAAATGAAGAATTTTTATTTCTCTCACAAACATGTAATATCTACATATTAAGAATTTTTATTTCTCTCACACTCTAACCCCTCTGCCGAAGAGTGTGTTAATAGTGTGGATCCAAGTCTTAACACAAGATAAATCATGAGATTGGGAAAGATTAGATGTGAGTTAGGGGTTGTCTTCCCAACAAGAGTATGGGTTGCTTCTCTCATGCATGCATACATTGTACGTTTAGAGAAACCTTTTCACTACAAAAGCAACTTAAAAAATTTAGTGAAATTCAATTGGTCACTCATGGTCTCTTTTAAAGAGAAAGTAAAGAATTCAATTCTTACTCCCATATGAGGATAACTATGAACTGGTTTGAGTTGTTTTACAAGGTTTATATTTGAGAGGCTCGTGATTTGAATTTGTGTAGAATTGATAATGTTAGTTGGTTTTAATATGTTAGTGTCTAATTCTGTGTTTATCAATGTTTTAAAACCCGGACCGCACCGGTCGGTTCAACTGTCGACTGGTCCACAAAACGATCCGGTTTAACCCATAAACTCGTTTTAAGTTTAAAACCATTCTAAAAATAGAAAACTGGTAAAATCGGACGGTTCAACCGGTTCTTGGCTGCATTTTTTTTTTTGGTATATACAAAATCTCACATTTCATGCAATTTTTTGGCTGAATTTTGGTTAAGTTGAGTTGATATTTGGCTGAATTTATTTTAGACTGTATTTAAAATTTTAAACCCTTGAAGTTTGAAACTCCAGTATTATATATTTGTATCATGTAGTATTTTATTTTATCTTATGCATGATTATTAATGTTTATATCTTTTTTTTTTCATGTAGTTGAAGACTAAATTATTGGATTATATTTGGATTGGATGTTAAAATGATTTTTGTTATAGTTATTGCGATTATGGAAGAATGGCAATGAAGTTTTAACTTTCAATATTATAATAAAATATGTTTACTATACTTTTTTCAATTTTTTCTTGAAGTTTTACATATTAAGAAAATTCATATTTTATAAATTTTTTTAATATAATTTTTAGTAATTTTTGTATAATTTTTTTAATTTAAAATATCAATAATATGTATTTTTAAATTTATTAATTACATAATTATGACATCACGGTTTCATTCCGGTTGACCCGACGGTTGAACCTATAACCCGTAACCCGGACATTTTTTCGATTCAATGAACGGTTTAGGTCTGAAAACATTTGTGTTTATTAGTACTTTTTTTTAAAACGAGACTTGAAACGTTTTCACTGTACTTCAAAAAGCCTCCATCACTTGTTCTATATCAAATTTGTGCGAAGGCTAACGTTTGACTCCACACCAAATAGAAAAAAATCTCATTGCACTTGTTTATGTATTATTATCACAATTTGTCACATGTATTATTCATATATTTTTTAATTTAATTTTATTTTATAGTTAAAACTAAATAGTTATATAATATATATGTGATTGTATGTATGACACAATAAGATGTGTCACGTATGTGGATAGGTGAACATTTTTTTTACACATTGTGGAGCCAAACACTTTCCAAATAATGCGTATATTATATGCAGAATAATATTGTAAGTTTAAGCTCATCTGAGACTGTGTATTTTAATTATTAGATTATTTCAAAATTTAGTTTTCATTTATTCTAATAATTTTATCTGTAATTCTTAAGTTATTAAACGATTAAAAAACAATGTTAAATATATTGTAATTATCATACGATTAAACTTACAATAGCTTTGCATTTATTATATATTCGGTAATATATTGTAATTAAGTGGACCCTCTCCTTAATTTAGAGCCACTGTGAAATGCTTTGTCAATTTGGGAAGTGTGTTTTGGATGGGCACGCAATGTCGTCACTGAAAGACACAGGCCAACGTCTTCCATCTTGAATCTGAATCTCTTAGTCGATCGAAACTCTCTCTCTCTCTCTCTCTCTCTCTCTCTATATATATATATATATATATATATATATAATGGAATTAGGCATGGCTGCCATGGCAGAATGCTGTGTGTTTGCTCGATCTCATTTTTAATACTTGAAGAAGAATTAAAATGAAAAAAAATCCCATCAGCAAAATCCTCTTTTAAAACAAACAAATAAATAAAAAGTAATGTTATTTGTTTCTTATTTTTATTTTTAATATAATGAAGCATAGCGTTATACTTCTTAAAAACACATCGTTACATAAAATTAAAGATATAAGTAAAAACACAAATTAAAGATACGTATAAATTAATACAAAAGCAAGAGCTAATGCCGCAAGTCTTATGTTAATTTATTTGGTGTATAAGTTAGTGTGAGCTACCTTGTCTTCTAATATATATAGTCGGACAAGTTTAACATGATTCAATTAGAATATGTCATATTTCATCTTTAATAAAACAAGTTTGAGACAAGTTATGCGATTCGCATTATGATTTGAGACGGATTTGGGATGCAGGCATCCTACTCCATCATCCATGATTATATGAAAATCTCTATTACATAAATATATTTTTATTTTAACACATGTAATATCTTATTTGAAATAGATTAATTATAATTAATTTAATAAAATAAAAGATTAAATAAAATTTTTAATAATTAAATGGGTATCCGATAGAGACTCGTTGTATCCATCACAAAGGGATTTTGGGAATAATTTTTTTTATGAAATAGATTCGTAAAAGAAATTTCCTACCAAATTGTCATTCTCTATTTATATGAGACAAGATATTTTAACTATTTTATGATATCATTTACTTTATTTTTAACTCATAAGTCATTCAATAGTTAAAAGTTAAATGCACCATCTCATGCAAGCTCAAATTTATAATTACACTATTTTTTCTTATTTAGCTCAACATTTCTCAAATAAGTTTGGCCCACACTCTAAAATCTTCCAAACAACCCACATGAAATTCCAGTCTTGTAAGTTGATGTTCCCACTTTCTTCCACATCGATTAGGAGTTAAGAACTAGTATCGCTTATAAATCTCAGGCTGCTCTCTTCCTAGTATAAGGCTTTTTCTCCCGTCCAGGAAAAGGAACAAAATTATGCGGGCCGCTCAAACCCAAAGCGGACAATATTGAGTTAGGAAACCTACGGTATGCGAAAAAGTGCAACATCATAAGTGGATGAGTTTTGAAAAAAGAAAAAAAAAAGAAGAACAAAGCATCACAGACCCCATGGCGGTGAATTTGGTTAGCAGGGCAATCTTGTTGATGATATTATCAAAAACAGAGCTATCAAGGCAAATGTCTCTCTCTCTCTCTCTCTCTCTCTCTCTCTCTCTCTCTCTCTCCATATATCTATATATATATATATATATGTATGCGCGTGCCCGCGCACTCATGAATCTACTTACACTTTATGAAACTATAGACTGAATAGCATATAAACTATATATACCAATTATTTGCATGTGTTATCCAATCTACAGTTCCATATAGCTTTAGTAGACCCATGTGTCGAATGTCCCAACCCAACTTTAGCCCAAGGCCTCAATATGAGTAAAGATGTTATAAGTTGTGTGGATATATAGTAGTTATTGGCATGTGCTATGCATATGCTATTCAATCTACAGTTTCATATTGTTTAAGTAGACCCATATGTTGACCGTCCCAACCCAACTTTTGCTCAATGTCTCATTGTGAGTAAATATGTTATAAGTTGAGTGGATCACAAGCTTTTCCCTTTTTTTTTTTGAAGTATTTTTTATTTTATTTTATTTCTTTTTCTTAACCGACCCTAATCTTTCAAGTTTCGGCTAGTAGTATGGTAAATGATAGTATCAAATGAATCTTTATCACAGATTTTAATACAACACTTAATCATAGGCTCATAGCCATCATTTATAACCGTCACAAGCTCAACATTAAACTATTTATTTATAATCGTCATAAGCAAAACTCATGTGACAATAGCATAATTGGTGTGTATTGAAGAGCGTGCACAATTGAATGAATGAAATTACAATGTAAATAGGGATGATAAGAAGGCACGTTGATAATCAATTACAAAAACTTTTACTTTTATAGTAGTAATAAAAATAAATATATGTATGTGTGTGTGTGTGTGTGTGTATATATATATATATATATATATATTCTATTAATGATAAGAATTGAATCCGCTTGCCCACTTCTCGTTTTGTATGTTATGGTAGCATTTAGTCACTGTGCTTTGGTAGAGCCTCCTTGCATGGATGGTGCAGAATGCAGATAGGTGCATCCCTTTACAGGTTTTATTCTATATCAAAAGTGATAGAGGTTATTGGGCTAGGCCCATTCTGTTTCAACAGCCTGTATATAAAGTGTCTACTATCCAAATGTATATGGGCCCAGATATTGGATATTGGACAAGATTACTGCAGGCCCAGCCTGAATCTTACCCTTGACATAATATCACAGGCCCAAGCCCATCTAAGCAAATATCCCAAGTCTGCAAGGACCAAAAGCCCATCGAATTTCAACAACACCAGCTTCGTTCTCTCTCTCACAAACCCTAACGCCTGAACAATGCAAGCCCTTCGCAAAGTCACCCCTAAAACCCTAAGCACGCCATTTCTCCGACACATTACCTCTCGCTTCTTCACCATCCCCAGCCCTGACGAGCCCAGCTCCGCCTACTACGACGACCTCATCAACGCCGCCGGCCGTAACAGAGACTTCGCGACCGTCCACCGCCTCCTCAACAAGCGATACAGGGACGGTTGCTTCAACACCACCAACACCTTCCGGTTCATCTCCACCGACCTCTCAATCCTCGACGATCTGTCCTTGTCCCTAGCTCACCTCGACAGAGGATTCCCTCGGAAGAGCGCCTACGACTCGCTCGTCGCTCGTCTCTGCAAGATTCAGCAAACCGACCAGGCCCTGCGCTTGGTGGAGACGATGATTCGAGAGGGTTACGGTGCGAACGCCGCTACTTTCCATCCCATACTGAACGCGCTTACGAGAAAGAGGAAAATGGAGGAAGCATGGCAAGTGATAGAGTTGACGAGAGAGAATGATATTCCGCCTGATCTGACGGCGTACAATTACCTTCTGACCGCTTACTGCTTCGTCGGAGATCTGACATCAGCGGCCGGAGTTCTGACGAGGATGGCGCAGGAGGGGATGGAGGGGGACACGAGGACGTACGATGCGCTGGTCTTGGGCGCGTGTAGAGCTGGGAAGGTGGAGGTTGCTTTGGTGGTGCTGAAGGCGGATGGAGGATGATGTAGTACCGCCGTTATACTCCACCCATGCGCACGTTATTAGTGGGCTGTTGAGGTTGGGCTATTATGCGCAGGCATTTGAGTTTGTGATGAGCTACGGAGGGAGGGATAAGGTGTTGGACACCGAGAATTTTGGGCTTCTGGCCAGCCGTCTGATTAAATTGAGAAGGTTTGATGACGCCAAATTGGTTTTGGAGCAGATGAGCAAGAGGGGTTTTGCCATGGGTGATAAATTGAAGGATTTTTACCTTTTCCATAATATAAAAGACTGATTTTTTTTTTTTGTCATGTCATTTTATAGAATACTCAAAATAATTGAAATAAGATTTTGAGTTGAGTTGAACAGTAAAAGCTTTTGAAAAGAAAAGCGAATTAGTCTAATTTTTTGACTCAATTTGTTATATATGAATAATGGATTCATTTGAAAATTAATTTCTTTGCCAACTTAAAAAAAAAAATTGATGAAGTTATTTGAGGAAAAAAAAAATAGAGAGAAATCTTATTACAATGAATGTGTATAATGCATATTGTTAGAACGTCTTGTATCGTTCATTTATTGGATTAGTTTTTTTGCATGTTGAGTGTTCAATTGGTGTGGTCTAATGAATTTGCATATAGTTTTTTTGCGTGTTGAGTGCTTCGATTGGTGTGGTCTAAAGAATTTGCATAATGCATATTATCGGAACGTTTAACATTGCTCATTTATTGGGTTACTCTTTTGATGTGTCAGAGTGTTCGGCTGTTGCGATCTAGTTTTTATAAGACTTTAATTTCCCTGGTCTTAACACCTCTTCTGACGTGGTCTAGGGTTTTTAAGACTTTAGTTTTCCTTTTCTTAGTAAGGTGTATGAAACTTTAGTTTTTCTCTTTTAAACTCCTCTTTTGCCGTTTTCTGCGTGGTCAACAATGGGTTGAGAATAATTTTATGCAAATATATACGTATATTATTATTTTTTTCTTGCAAAATTTTTTTTAAATGTTTTCAAAAATTATAATTTAAATTTTTATTTTTATATCCGCTATTCTGGTATTAAAATTCAGTAGAGATGAAATTTGAACAGTTTAACATTTTTTTTTTTTTAATTTCATTTCTTTGGACTCCACAAGAATTTATCCCAAAAAACCACTCCTATGTAAATATGCTGGCTCGCCCCTGGACCGATGGCGAGACCGTGACGCTGATCAATGCCTGGGGAGACCATTGCCTCCAGCTCAACTGGGGTAACCTCCGTCAGAAAGACTGGAAGGAAGTAGCCGACGCCGTTAACGCCCTTCGGAACGGCGTCAAGCCCTGCAGGACTGACATTCTGATTCCAATGGAAGAATTGAATCGACACTTTAAAGAAGTACAAGGTCGAGAAGGCCAAGCCGGCGAAGTCGAAGTGGCCGTTTTATCACCGTCTGGAACACCTTAGCGGAACCAACGCCGTTACAGTTTTCAAACAAAAAATCCACTCTGGCGCTGTCAGTTCACAAGCCCACTACCGTTATTTTCACCATGAGGCAGAAACCAAACCTTAACTCTAATCCTAACAAAGTGGGGGAGTCGAGGCTGAATTCAAGTGGCTCCAACGAAAGCTTCCTTGGTGGTGGTGGAAGAACACTTAGAACAGTGTTGGTGGTGTGAGGAGACCGCATATAAGGAATTGGCGATGGTGATTCTTTGGTTTGGGGAAATATACGAAAGGATCGAAATGTCAAAGCAGCAGCAGATGATGGAGTTGGATAAGCAGAGGATAGAGTTCACCAAGGATCTTGTGTTCCAGAGGATAAATATGTTTATGGAAGCTCGACTTGAGCTTGAGAAGATGAAGCGTCCAATAAAGAATGCGCCTAGGCAGGTGAATTTCCAAGCTCAAAATATTCACCCTTTTTTTTTTTTTTTTAAAGATTTGATGATCAATTGGTTAAATATTGAAGCCATTGCAATTTAGAGAATTTCCAAATGTGTGAAATAGTTTTATAATTTTACCTTTAAGTTTAACAGGGTTGGACATTATGTATGTGTAAATGGACATTATAGGTCAAGGAATGGAAAAAAGGTGTTAAGAGTGTGTTGAAGTATTGAGAAGATAAATAAAATGGACAAGCATTAGTATATGTGTTTATGTGTCAATTTACTTAGTAATTCAGTTTGATTCCTTTGGTTTGTGTGTGTGTTGGGGGGGGGGGGGGTGGGGTTTCAGTGCACATGTTAGAAAAGATAAAAAGTTGGTAGAACTAATTTGAACCACTGCTCATCAAAACTTATTTCAGCTTTTTTCTTCTTGCTTTCTGCTATGCTGCTGTGCACTCAATTCCCTAAGCAGGTTTTTTTCCCATTTTGTCCTGCTTAACTTGATATCATTTCCAAGATTTATTTCTTTGATGAAGTTTTGATGAGGACCATGTGTCCAATAAGATAAGCAGAATTCATGGTTTCTTTTATTACTTCTAATGTTTGTCAATAAGGGAAAAAGTGGTATCAACAAGGGGAAATCAGTTGATATGTGCAACAGGTATTTCCATTTCTGGGGTCCCTGTATTGATTTGTTGGCAGTAATTGTGGTTCTTTCTTGAAAATACGGTTTCCTTTAACCCTAGGGTTTAAAGTCATGCAGTGTCTTCTATGTTTTCTTAGTGTTGCATCCAAATCCTGTCATTGTAGTTGCTATGCTGGAATGGTATTGTTGTGAGGATTTGTTGTTGCAAGATGCTCATGGTAAAACATTCCATGCCTAAATTTGTATTTTGTAGTGTCTGAATATGTCAGGGTGGTAGGAAGCAATTTAGGAAGTTCATAGCTTAGTTGATGCCTACATGATTGTACAAGTCTCAATTGATTCACATGGTAGGGGAAAGATGCTTTATGTCATAGAGTTTTGTTTTGACAGGTGGTGTGGCGGTTTTGCACAAGTGAGGCAAACCTGATCTGAGTATTAAGGTGTCAATAGGCATGGCTTAACCTCTCTTACACAATTGAGATCTCTCTTCTTGGCTAGTTTCAAGCTAAAGCATGACTTCAGATTCTGTTTAATAGAATATTGGATGAGATGTTGAGAAATTGGTGGTTATATGTCGTCATATTCTCCATTCTTTTACACATTCTTTTTGCACATGATGGTATTCTGCTAGGCTATGGATGAATTTTTAATGCAATGACAAAGTCTCATGTTGGTGATTTAACTTGGCCACTTGTGTTATTTGACTGACTGTGGTGGCATTATTTTGAGCTTTGGCTTTTTTCTGTCAGTGTAGAACTAAGATTGGATTGGAAGGAGGCTAATTAGCTTCCCTTCTTTTTTCTTTGATGCATAAATTGATCTTCATTTGGTGCTGGGGCCTTATCTGGTACACACCATTAGATCCATACTTATTTAAGAGCATGATTGAGTTGAACTTAATAAAGAAGTTCAGACAAGATTGAACGGTAGGCTTGAGCTTTGTTGATTTGACGTAATAAACGAGCTTGAAAGAGGTTACACTAGCTGAGCTCAAGTTGTGCTCAATCAATTCCATTCGTTTAACAGCTCCACCAACACATTCATACTTACATGTGGTTTTACATTGGTAGAATGTCGTGTGTATAAATCTCCAAGGAGGGTTCTGATCAAAATGCTCCAAGGAGGGTTATTTCCTTGAAGGTGCCGAAATGTTTTTATTAGTAATGAGTTGGTGGGGAACATTGGGTACATATGGTCAAGGGCAGAGCCAGAAATGTTTATATGAGGAGGCTAGACTAATAAAATAATAATAATTTTATTATAATAATTTTAAATGCTATAGTTATATATACCAAAAAAAATTTCAAAAATTTGATAGCAAATTGGCGTCATGTCTTACAGAGTAGAAATTATCTATTATCCCAAGTTTTTAATGTAGATAATCAAATAATTTGCAAGAAAAGGTTAGGAGATTAAATTAGAAAAATACCATTGGTGAGAGACAAGTTACTGTAAAAGAAAGTAAGTTAGACTCTCAGCAAGTACTATCCATGATATGTCTACATTGTAACCTTGGTGTTTTTTCAAATAACCAAATGAAAACACAAACTCTTGCAAAAATCGAAAACCAAGCAATATTTAAAAAAAAAATTACTTTAATAACATTATAAAAAAAAAAAAGAGAGGAGAAAAATGTAAACATAACGTGTGTGATTTAGGAAAATAACATTTGAAGATTTAGGGAAAAATGGCCGATTGGAAAAGGGACACAAACAAACATAGAGAGGGGATGATTTGAAATTTTAGACCAAAATGCCAGTGATGGATGGAGGGACAATGCCAAAAAAGAGGCAAAAGAATTTGTTGACGTACATTGACCAAAGTAAAAAAAAATAAAAAATTGCTTCTATCTCTTATAGATGAGTTCACGTAAGAGAAATATGTGCAGGCGAGACAATAATTAATTTGAGGGGGGGAGTACATGACTGCTAAGTATAGCCTTAGATGTGTCAAACATATATATATATGTAATGTGAGAGAGACTGAAAATGTATAATGGGAGGGGGGGAGAGTTAGCAAATGGGCAAAGTCCAAAGTGGATCAGTAAGAAAATTGGTTAGAGGTTGGGTAAGTTTCTATCCTTTTAGACATTTGAGGGGGCTACTAATTTAAAAAAGAATTGAGAGGAATTCTTTTTCAGAGGAACATGTATATATCCATAAAAAAACTTCAAAGTGGTGGGGGGGCCATGGCCCCTGCTGGCCACCCCCTGCCCTGCCTCTGCCCCTACATATGGTTCATTAGATGGTGTATTTTCTGCCGTTGTTTTATTAATTTCATGCATCTCTCATGCAGAAGACTGCATTTACAAAAGAAATATTTTTCCTCATCTGGGTAAAGGAACCTACATAATTTTTTCAGTTTCTTTATATGGTAGCAGTAGTTTAGCAAGGACAGTTCTGAAAATTAAGCTGTCATTGAACCCAAATAACATTGATAGTGATTTGACTGTTTTAAAACCCATTCTTATCAATGACCCAGTGAGGAGAATGATTTGGTCCAGGCCAATTTTGCAGACAGCACTATATCATATTATTTACTTACTGGTCAATATTAACTTGGACCCAATTTTCCAAAAATTGGAGCTACGTTACAAACGCAGCCTTGAAATTCCTTCAGCATTATCTTTCCAATAAGAATATCCAAGGGTGGTAGAGAAAGGAAAATTCTTGAAAAATTTTGTCTGGACATTTTTGTCCATATAAACTATTTAAAGCCTGGGCCTTTATAGATAATCATGTGAACCTTTTGGCTTAAACTCTATGAATCAAGCTTAATATAGCTTAGATGTGTTCTTTAACTCCCCTCCCCTGTTGTTTCTAAAGGAGGTTTTTGTGTGTTTTTGGGGATTTGTAAAGCCTATAAATAGGTCTCTTATGGGGAAATAAGATTTCACTTTGAGATCGATTGTTATGATGGAAGGAGGAAATACCAAAGAAGAAACCACATCAGGTTTCTATTAGTAACACCCCACTCAAAAACAAAACAAAAAAAAAAAACGAAAGAAGAGTAACACGAAAATACATTGCAGTAATACCACTCCATTGACCAAAGTATAACGCTTATGAAACATGGACATGGATACCGGGCACTGATAATACATGACACAGATATGCTGATACAATAAATTCTAGAAAGATGGAATATAAATAAGTCAAGGACACTTCAATATATATTCGTTTATATTTGCATAAATATGTAAAACTGAAAAATAATTTTTGTTAATATATGAACATGTTATGACAAACAACGTTTTATGATTCTATCATATGCTTATGGTTTCCTAATTTATAGTGCTAAAAATCATGTGAAAAAATAGGATTATATTGCACCAACGTGGATTTAGGATCAGGTGATTCAGGTTTGACATGATTTATTCACATTATATCTCAATTCTTTTTATCTAACAAATAATCCAAGTGTCTGAAATTCTTGTTATATTTTTGTTTTCTTGTATTCATGTGTTATATTAGAAATGCTTGTACTTCAATATTTAAGACACTTGGGACGTATCTCAAAGTATCCTAGGTGTATGAGATACCTCTTTGAAATTAACAAAAAAATAAATTCAAATCATGGATATGTTTAAGAGTTATTAGACATATATCTGCAAGTATCTGAGAAACATTGGTATCCAATATGGATATGGCAACCTTATAAAAGTATCTATGCTTCATAGTATAATGCAAACTCATACAACTCTCCCAAACTTGACTAAGGCCCGGCTTGGGTTGAATAACCCCAACCTGAGTTAGGATTGGGTTGACGAACCTAATTCATCTGAGATGCCCTGAATTACGAGAAGTCCCCTGCCCCGCATGCGGGGGGGTAGTAAGGAAATATGTCTTGGAGATGTACCCTTCATAATTCCACTGTAGTTTATTAATCTCTTGGGCTCCCTCTCCCCCACATGCACATGTACTCACATTTTTGTCTTCTAAGTATTAGTCCTTCAAAAATTCTTTTTTTTCTTTTCTTTTTTGGGTGTGTGTGTTCTAATATTTCCACCTGCTAAATTCTTGTTTTTCAGATACTTGAAGGCTTACACTTACAGGACCTTCTGATCTACTTCTATAATGGTTTTTTTTTTTTAAATGCTTACTTGATTACCTAGTGATTACTACATCCCACTGGGCTTTGTCCTTGTTTCTTCCTGCTTCCCGCGTCCCCAATTGTCAAAGTCACTGCTTCCCACGTTTACTTCCTCCCTCTTTCATACTCCTCCATTTTAATCCGTCGCATTTTTTCAATTAACGATTACTTATGCATACACTCAACAAATGTGCCCTCATAGACATGACACGAGATGACATACCAGCACACACGCGGCGGTGTTGAATAGTGTTCCGGGAAACACACATGACTACTAGTGTAAAGCCAGCAGTGTTTCGTACTGAAGTGTCCAGTACTTTATCATCCTTATCTATTGCTTGGTTAATGGTTGGATTCAGCTGCAACTGAATCTTGGATGTTCGTGGAAGTTCCAGTTGAAGATTTTTACAGAAATTGCAACCTGATTGTTTAACATTCGAGAGTTACTGGTCGAATAATGCTACACGAAGGCATATTAGAGAAATGCATGTCAGAGACTAGAGTCTTAACTGAAATATTTATAGCATGTATTTGTTGGGTAGACACCCATGTTTTTTTTTTATATTATAATGTACTCATTGTTAAAGTCAAAATGGTTACTCAATTATCTGCTTACTTTTCTTTCTTTTGTTTTTCCTTAAATAATTTTTTTTTTGCTGCATACATGTGCTATTGCAGTTTGAAACCATGCTTCTTTTTTGTTGTATGATGTTGATGTTGCTGCTCCATTTAACTCTGGTTTACATTTGGCTTCTAAACTTCACATACTCAGAACAGGGAAGAAATTATAGCTGAGATGGCATGAACGCTCTCCTCTGGAAGGGAACAACTAGAGTTTGTAACACTCTGGAGCCCTCTATCGATCTCAACTACATTATCTTCTGATTCAAGTTTGAAGCATTTCAAGAGGATGCGACTCAATTATATTTTTGGTTGTGATGTAATTTACATGATTAATTATTGAGTAATGTTAGATGTCCCAAATTTTGGTACCAAAACTTGCGTCCCAAATGACATGACAATAGATTATTGACAAAATATTTATAATTTATTTAAACTGCCACCAATAGTGTAATGCCACATCATTTTGGGATACAAAATTTGGGAGAAAGATTATTACTCTTAATTATTTTGCTACAGATTCTTGTACTTGTAATTTTTCTGAAGTGTAATAATTACTCGGTGGATCCCCCTTCTTCACACAGGTTTTATTTTCTTCTTTTCCATATTTAATCATATGTGATGTTATTTCTCACAGAAGACAGGTAATAATGTGATTGAACTTGTTGGATTTTTTTCATTTCTAACTGATGATTTCCGTGTGTGTATGTGTGTGTGTGTGTGTGTGTGTGTGTGTAAAAGTCTGTAAAGCAGCATTACTGTTATATTTTGGCTTTAGGAATTGTGAGGTTTGAGATTTATTGCAGACTGCATTGGAACTCATATTGGTCTTTGTGTTTAATATAAAATTTTGGTGTGCCCGGTGGTTTGGGTGAAATCATAGCTCTATATGTTATACAGCTACCGTTCATGCCGGGTTTTGATAGGAATGGTTTACCTAGCGATTTGGGACACAGCAACTGCAATATTTGATATGTTTTAGTTGCTCTTCTCACCATTGCCATTTGGTCGCCTGGATGCGAAAGGTGGTTAAGGTTTCCAACATATTTTATAGAACAAGATGATTAAAGTATCTGATTAGTTGAGTGCTGTAAAAGTATTGGTTAAGTTGTTTAGGTGAATTGTTAAAAAATGGTTAACAACAGTCAAATAAGGGTATTTATAATAAACATGATTAACTTAATGAAAAAGTTTGATTAATTAGTTTAACATTATTGAAAAGTTGCAGTCAATAAATATGGTTTAGAATTTTATCATAAGTAGTCTCAAAAGCATTTTAATTGCAATTAAGTGCGGTAAAAGTCATTAAGTGCATTTCAAAAGCTGATTCGTGTCAAACATTTGTAACTTGAGCTATGTTTAGATGCGCGGTCCATTTTGGAATTTAAATCAAGTTTATATATATATATATATATATATATATATAAAATCTTTTGGAAATCACATCTACTTCGAAAAAAATGAAATCAAAAAGGAATTTCATAAGTTTGGATCAGTTTCTTCCCTTGAATTCTTACCGTTAGTACCCAAAAAAAAACTGCTAAATTGTGCTTAAAATGGTATATCATTTTGCTCTAGATTTTCACCCAAAAGTTCAGTTTTCTTTCCAGAGAATTCCATTAATTTCCATGACTGTCAAAGCCCAAGCAAATTTCTTGTTTGGGAACATACAGTGAATCCCCAATTCTTTCTTCAAATTATTCATTAACATTCTAGAGAGAGAGAGAGAGAGAGAGATGGATCATTATGGAAATGGGACTTGGATAAAATCATTCATCAATCCACTCTGATCCAATTCCAAGAAACTCTGATTGAAATTTTCCGTCATTCCATTGCATACCAGGAGATTGAGGTCAGAGAAAGAAGAACCCATATTGACATGATCACCCAAAAGTCCTGGACAAGGACTGGCGGCAGCAGCACAGCGAGCAAGACGAGCTCTAGCAATGGCCAGATCATGCTGCAGCTCAGCCATCCTCCTCTGCAACAAAGCTATGGCACCAATGCAACCGTATACAGGGTCCTTCAGCCTGGCCTCGGCCTCATAAACCAGCGAATTCACCGCATCCTCACGCTGCTCTTCCGGCACTTCAGTCAGGATCTTGCTCACATTGCTGGCTCCAAAAACTTTGTGAACTTTGGCAAATTTTCTAGGCTCATCGGACTGAAAGTATGGTGCAAATGCACAATTGGGTGTGCATCTTCTCTTCAAGAACTTGCAAGCTGCACAGGATGAGCTTGAACGTGTGGTCTCTTTACCCTTCATGGCTTTTCATAGCATCATCCACTTGTAAAAGGTTCTATCTTCTTCTCTATCATTTATAGGCAATCACAAGAATGCCAAGTGATAATTAATACAAAGATATATATATTTTGAAATTTAAAAATCAAACTGGCCTATTAGCTCAGTTGGTTAGAGCGTCGTGCTAATAACGCGAAGGTCGCAGGTTCGAGACCTGCATGGGCCATTTATGTTTTTAATTTTTGTTTTTGAATAATACTATATACAAACATAATTTAAAGATAGTCTCCCATAAAATTATATGGCTTCTTGAATTCATGGCATTGCTGAAGGATGAGTGTCCTATTTGGTGCTAGTATCTATTATTTATTTATTTGACGTGTGTTTCATTCTTCGTAACAGCAGGCCGGCTCAAGGGTAAGGCCAATAAAGCAATCGCTTTAAGTCCCACCTAAAAAGAAGTCCAAAATTTAGGTATTTATAGTATAATGAAATTAGAAATATAAGATTAATAAAACTCTAACAATATAAAAAAGTCCCAAAATTAATTTAGGTATTTATAGTATAATGAAATTATAAATATAAGATTAATAAAACTCTAACAGTATAAAAAAGCCCCAAAATTACTTTAGACCTCACCTAAAGAGAAGGCCTCAAATTTTTCGTATCTATAATATAATGAAATTAAAAGTTTAATATTAATAAAAGTCTAATTCTACAAAAAGGTCCTAAATTTTATATATTTATTGTATAATAAAACTAGAAGTTTAAGGTAAATAAAAATCTAATTTTATAAAAAAAAAAAAAAGGCCCCATAAAGACTCTATGAAAATAATTTAATTCTAAAATTTTATTCGTATTATAATCAATTTTTTTTATTGTTGTCTATTAAGATAAAAAAAAATTATGTAAAATATTTATTAGTAGAGTTTTATTCAATACATAAATCTCTCTTGTTGGAAAATAAATAAATTTTATATTACAAAAATTAAAATAATATATAGATAAAAGAAACAAAGTAAAAATTTATATTAATATAAAAAAAACTTCATTAAGAATTATTACTTTCTCGCTTTAGGCCCCCAATTATATTGAGCCGGTCTGCGTAACAGTATGCACAAGAGTAGAACTCTTTAGGTCTTAGGGGGCTACATTTTACACCAAAAAAAAAAATACATGTAATTTTTCTCTCTAATTTTGAGCATAAAAGCTTTTTCCTTTCAATTTTTTTTTTTTATAAAAAAATAAAAAACAATTTACATGTAAATTTCAGTCCAACTTTGAATATAAAATTTTTTTCCTTAAAATTTTCTACTAACTTAAAAAAAAAAAAAAACCCTCTTAAATTTTTCTCAAAAAAAAATCTGACTCCCCTCAAAAAGAATTTTTGGCCCCCGCCCTTGAATGCATACACACACAAGTACTGGTTAGGGGTATAAAATTATATAACTTTTTGGGTTCTTATTATTGTTGTAATTTCAAAAATACTACTATATAAAGAACTAAAGTCTTATCTGACGGGTGCCAATATCCACTCTCCACCTATTTAGAATAGATTCAATTCTTCGTAACAGTGCGCGCATATAAGTAATAGTTAGTTCCCTTCGTCTAATCGTTAAATAAAAAAAATGCTACTACATGAGATGGGTTCTGTATGATTTTTTTTATTTATAAAAGGACATTATTTAGGAACAAAGATCCTTTTCTACTTGCAGATTATCATTATGCTGGAAAAGAAAGACAGTGGAAATAATTAAAGAGGATTAACAAATGCATGTTCTCATAAGGTGACATTGGATATGATAGTTCACAGCAAAGTAGATGAGATGTATCATTTGATTGGGAGAAAAGAGATTTCACAAGAAAAGAAACCTCTCAAAAAAGTTGGATTCATCAACAAGAAGGAAACCTAGAGAGGCTACAAAGATCAGTTTGGAATGTATACTACATTACAATGTGGTGCCAAAAGGAAAAGTTGTGACATTTTCCCTCATGGAAATACTATGTTAGCCAAGGATGGAATTCCTTGGCCACAAAAGATTTTCCCACTTAACAGTAAGATTTATGACATTTTCCTATATATGGATGGAGTATTTTCAGGTGGAAAATCCCTGGTTGGGTTGTGTTTCACTAAAAAGGGCGTTGCTTCCAAAAAAAATTTGAATTCTCTTTCTATTGAAACATTTTCTTTTCTATAAAATCAAAATAAAATAAAGAAAACCTTCTTGTATGTGTGCAACAGGATACGGCTATAATGAGGGTGCTGTTTTAGAAGCTCCTTGATCAATAAGTTATGTCACAATCTTATGGTTGGCCACCACCAAATATTGAAACAAGAGAATTTTTTTTTCCTTTTCCTTTCCTTTCCTGACTTCCCAATAAGAAATGTTGAAAATTACATAAACATCAAAGGAAAATGCTATTAAAAGTTCTAGATTCGACTCTTTTACTAATGTAATTACGTAAACTCATTTCTTAAGCTTCGACTTAAGCGCATATGTTCAAATAAAAATTTGTAGCATGGAAACTCACTAGAGTTAAAGAGTTCAGTTCAAAATAAATGGTCCCTTTGAGGGAGCCTTTGCACTTTCCTTCACATTTGTATTTGTAAAAATTGCTTTAGAAAACGTGCTCGATCATTTGACTAAATTTTTAAAACAATTTTTATATTAATTTTGTTTTTCAAAACAGTAAATTTAAAAAAAGTTATGTAACATGTTTTCAAGAAAATGTGTTTGCAATTTGGTGAACAAAGATAGAGATTGTAATAAGTAAAAAAGAAGTTATTGTCATCATATTGGTTCTCAACAAACCAAGCATCACCAAAGTCAATATATGGATTTTCCCTTTATCTTACTAATTAGTACTTCACATAGGAAATCTTAAACCCTTGCAACCCATTATTCAAAGTGGTTTCAATCCTTTACCACTTTGAAAGCAAGTCATTGCATATTATCTATGTTGAAATATCTACTCATTGTGCCACTGGCTGACTTGCCTTTTTTTCTTAGGTCAGAATAGGCAGATCAATTGAAATTTAGATTAGATGCCTGCAATATATACACACACACACACACACATACAGATATAGTTTTCTTTTTCATTTTAATATGTTTAAAAGCTAGTAGTAGCAAAACTTGTATATGAGAAGCAACTGATTTGTTGACAAGGTGATTTTGAAATAATTTGAGAACTTGGGTTGTTTTGTTTTATTATTAGGTTGTGTTTGGTTCAATTTATTAGCCGTATTTAATTATTTTATTAAATTCAAAACAAATTTTTCTGATTTGTTCGGTGTTCAATTTGGCAGGTGGATCGCACTTAATGGAACCATACTCGACTCAAAATGGATTTCTTTTTAAAAGGTATTCCAGTGAAACTTTTTCAAAAAATAACTAAGTGACATTTATTAACAACTCATTCAAATATTACAATATCATTGAACTACTTATCAAACACATTCGTTCAGACACTTAATAACTTAATTCAAACAACACTTTTTTCACAACTACTTATTCAAAATATTATTTAACTTAAATTATACTTTTTTCACAGCTCATCCAAACAAGTACCCAGAGAAATTATAATAACTCACTCAATTAATTCAGTGACTTTCCTAGTTTTCCTAGTAACAGTATTTTTAAAAATTTTCTATATTAGTGATCATGTAAGGCACATTGTTGTACTACTTTTTTTTCTAATTCTATGAATTGGCATTGTGGAGAACCTCAACCAATGAACATTCTTGTTCACCTATACAGTACTTAGTCCACCACTGAGATCCATGTTTTAAAACAAAGTCATGCTTCATGATTTTAAATTTATTATAAAAAGGAAAGTTTTTTTTCCAAATATTATATATGAGAAATAAATGTTATATATATATATATATATATATTTGCATGTCTATATATTACTTATATAATAAACAAAGATTAGTCATCTTTTTTAATGAACTATTTTATTCGTCTTTTATTACTTATTTACTGAACTTATTATAAATGACAGATTAAGTCTACACATGGCATGGACCATCGATTAATATGTGTATGTGTGTGTATATACATATAATATATATCATGTAAAAGTGCTTCGCAATCATATTTCACTTGCATAACTTATGAGGGGCAAAAAATAATTGTCACTTCAACAAGGTGGAAAGAGTAGAAAAGGAGAGAAGATAATGCTCCTCCAACGCGCACTTGGTAAAAGAAAGTGTGTTGATGATGATTGTCGCTTCCCAAAGGATTCTAAGGGAAAGAGCAAGGCCGGCGGTGTTATCTCAAGCGCCACCATCCATTGCCGATGAGTGTGAGTAATAGTGATGGGTTTGGGGCGGAGACGTATTCCGCAATTTCAACTTGTAAAAAAATTTTAAAAAAAAATAAAAATCTCAAACCCGTTTAAATTTGTGATGGGTGGGAGCGGTCTCCATTGATGTCTCTATTTAGTTTTAAATTTTTATTTATTAAATTAATTATAATTAACATATTTTAAACAAGATCAAGATGTTACATTTATTAAATAAAAACAAATGCATGAAGTGGACAATTAGAATGGTATTTTTTTTAAGATAAATTTCACTGACCTCTTTTAAAGTTTTTGATAATTATAAGAATTTCTTCTGAGATTTCTGAAACGACATTGACCTCATATACTTTTATTGAAAAATTACAAAGACTTCCCGTATAACCTTTTTTTTCTTTCTAAAATAACAAAAATTCCCATTTCAATATTTTTTTAATTTTTAAAATTTTAACATTTTTCTAACTTTTTTTAAAGTTTTTTTTTTCATTTTATATAAAAAAAATAAAATAAAGATAAAGATAAATAACTTATATATGTTTAGTCAAAGAAGATTTTAATTAATATTTATTTGAAAAAAAGTTAAAAAAAACTTGGTCAAAATTAAAAAAATAAGTAATTAAATAAATGAAAGTGGAATTTTTGTCATTTAAAAAAAAAAAAAGACTAGAGGGGAAGTTAGTGTTATTTTAAAAACTTCAGGAGAAGTTTCTATAATTGTCAGAAATCTTAAAAGAAGTCAGAGTAATTTTTTATTTTTTTTTAAAATGTATAACTTTATCAAATTTGTCTAAATTTATAATATAAAATTAAAAATAATTTTATAAATATTATTATGTAATATAAAAATTATTTATTATTTTATTTTATATAATTCTGAAATTATTACAAAGCCTAACAAGATTACCTGTTTTTTATTAAAGACGGGATATGACTGAATTTTCAATGAAATAAGTTGAATTGTAATTCTAATTACATCTGGAAAGTGTGCAACACGCGACTCGAACGAGGAAGGGGTTACCATTTTGTGAAGCAACAAAAGGATGTGTGGCCCAGCCCACGTATGATGATTAGAAATCAAAGGGTTCCACTTTGGGTTGATATTTCTTTGCTTTGGGATGAATGAATGAATGAGTATTGTTTCATTGCACTGTTGTTTGACTTGCTGTTCCTCCACCATCTTTGCACTTGTAAAAGGAAAAAGCTATACGCACGTTACCACCTTTGACAAGAGAGAGAGAGAGAGAGAGAGAGAGAGAGAGAGAGAGATGGGTCTGATATGGGCTTGAATTTCTATGCTGAAATTGAGGTTTTTGTTGAGCAAATGCCCCCCCCCATACAACTCAATAAAGGTTATTTTGTTGGGTTTGGTCACGTAAGCAAAATTAGCACCATCACTATGGTTGGCATCTTTTCCATGAACATGATGAGTAATGTTTTACTGGCTTATGATATTTTCAGAGGTAACTAACATGTGGGTTTGAGTTAACCTAAGATGCCAACTGGGGTTAGCTGGTTGGTAATTCGTGATTTTTTTTGAAAATAGGTCATGACTCAGAATGGTAATTTGTTTCGTCTTGTCCCTAATGTGATAGGTATGGAGTGTTAATAAACGGGTTTGGGAGATGGTCGCTCCACCTTATTTATATATTAATTTTTTTTTTAAATCTCTACGTATACTAATTTTATTAATAAACCACACTATATAAAATTAGTTTTAAGGTTTCTCATATCACACTCATTATTTTTTCCTTTAATAATTGTTTTGGCAATAAATTTTTAATTTATCTACAATTTTTTTTTTAACTTAGCTTGAAAAAAAATATTGAGGCTTGTGGGAGACGAGTTTGGAATTGAGGTGAACCTTTAGACGGAAGGGGATAAGGTGAGGAATATAAAGGAGCTGAAAAAATGGAAAGGAAGCTTTTTGGTCAAGAGAGTGGTAACCCGGTAATCCTTTCAAGTAACAAAGGGTCTTAAGAGAGTGGTCTCCTCCCAAGTACGTTCATTGGCTGATATAGAGGGGCTAGGAGGGATGACCCTTCAAGATTTTAGAAATTTGGTGTTTATTCTAATTTTTTATATAATTTTTTTAGTTTTTGAAAATTAGGAATTGTTTCGCATTCCCAAGTTTTTCATGTTTTTATAAAAGAGCTTCTTACATTCTAATTTTTATATTTTTGTCTACGCTTTTTAACTATGTCAATGACCTAAATCCGTCACAGAGTACTTTCTTCCTCTCTCGATGTAAGAATTTCAAAGCTTAACAATTGTTAACTTTATATATAATATATTTACAAGTTTCGACGGTGTCTTAGGTTATAGATATGCAAAATCATGTAGATACTTAAACCAAAGTTTCGATACCATATTAGAAAATCAATTTCTTTAAAAAAAATTAAGTTGTCAGAAAAAGAATTAATAATATATATCAAAAACCAACAACACACTTGTTCACGATTTTGAAATATTCCACATTTGGTCATAAAATATTTTCTGAAGACCACATCTCAAAATGCAGTGGCAGAGGGAGGGGGGAGCCGATATTCGGTAACTCCGAGTCTCAAGAATTAGATAATATGTCACATGTGTATAGGTTCACTATAATTATACATATGGCATATTATCTAACCATTTGGTACAATAATCAAGATATAATGAAGAATTTTTGGACTAAGGCCTCCCAAAAGTCTGAAAATTGTATTTTTTTGCCCATTGTTTTGATTGAATTTTTAAAAAAAATTAGGACTTGACCCCCTCAATTTTATATATATACATATATATATATATAAATCTCTTTAAATTTTGAAATTTATATTTTTGTTCTACCTAACTGTTCTGAATCTGTCATACATATATATATGTATATATATATATGGGGCTTAATTAACACATGACAATGTAATTAGTTGGAAATTCTTTCTTGGAGGAGATAGTGTTTGGCCCATTTGAAGAACTCAAACGACTATAGCAAGAATTGCAAGGATGATACATGGAGGCGAAGACGTCCAATCCACCATGAAACCAAGCCCATTAATGACGTCCAATCTCACCATAGACCTAAATAAGAATATTGTTTTCAACATGTGATATGGCATTGAGATTTCAGAGATGGCTTTACTGAACATCATTATAAAGCATGTTTGTTTTATGTTTATTTAAGATTTGTATCAAAGTAAATTAGCAAACCAACTAGAAAATGAAAATGAAACCTTGAGTTAATTTAAAAAAAAAAAAAAACAAAATAGAAAAAAGAGAAAGAGGAAAACTGCCGATTTGGCGCAAATAATCCAACGAGGAAGTTCCAATTCTGGTGGTAGCCAAGTCAATGGGCTCTTATTCTAATCTTACAACAAAATTAATAACAGTTGATGATGCTAAGGACCATCAGGCCTTATGCTATGCACATATCATTTCCATCTAACCACTAATCACATTCAGTTCAAATTATGGTTAAACCTTAAATGCATACTGCAAAAATAATAAAATCTCATTCATACAATCTTATTTAGTGTTCGTTTGGACGAGCGGTGAAAAAATATAGTTTAAAAAAATGTGATTTGAAAAAAGTGTGATTTGAAAAAATACAATTTAAATTAAATTATGAGTGTTTGCTTGAATATATTTAAAATGAGCTAAATAATATTGTAGTATTTGGATGAACTATTAAAAATATTGAATGTATTATATCGATAAAAAATGGGCGTTTGAAAAAAGTCCATCACTTGCACCTTTCTGAAATGGCCATATCAAAAATGTTGGAAATAAATATTTAAATATTAAAAAAATCCGATTTAGATTCTGAAACACCCGTTTTGAAAATGTCACTGCCTATCCAAACATGCCTACTAGTGGGTGTTTAGCGAATGGGCTTGACAGGTGCAATCCACGATCTTGGGACGGAGGTATTTGTAATAGAACCATAAGGATGGGTGCGACCCGTGATTTTCTCCGCCACCCGCGGTGTCAAACAGGCTATTAGACACCAAGCAAATAGATCATCTAATAAAGTCATCCCTTCGCATTCTGATGTTCAAGTTATGCCTCCAAATTCTGCTATATGTTGGAGTAATTGAAAGCTATGATTAATACAGTCAATTTTGCAAAAGCAATGCTAACGAATGAAATCGAAAAAACAGGAGCATCAGTTCCAATAAGAGTGTTAGCTTGATATATATATGATTTGTTCCTTAATTTTTTAATAATTTAAACTTTAACAGTTGGTAACATAGCTTAGTTCTGGCTGGTCCTTGAAAACCATGCAACAAAACAAAAAAGAAAAGAAAAATCAGCATGATCTTTAGACTTTCTGGGCATTTGGTTAATGAGAAATTTCCCACGTTCTACTCTTTCTCAAGCTCAACAAAAAGTTTTCAAATTAATGTTAAGATCTGTGCAGATGATTTAGGACCTCCCTAATCAAACATATAAAATATGGACAAGGATACTTGCAAGGAAGCAAGGGCCACCCATAACAAACTTTGACATGGCTCATTGAACATATATATATATATATATATATATATATACACACACACACAGTGACACACATCCGAGTGTGTGTATGTGTGTTTGAATTGAATATAAAAATGGTGGGGAATATAATTAACCCAGCAAAGCTGGTACATCTCCAAGTGGCAGCAACCCAGAAGTCCTCTCTCTCCCTCCGGCCATCTTATTGTTGTCACATACGTTAAGTACAAACAGAAGCAGTCAATAGTATAGGACAAACTTTAAATTTTTATCGAAACGTAGGTCTCCTCAAGCAATCTAAAGCCTAACGATTCTTTTCTTTTCCTTTGTTTTTTTAAAAACAACAATGAACAGAAGAAACATACTCAATACATAGAGAAACCATGGATGTAGCTTTACCTCCTGTCATGGTCTCCTCGGGCTTTCTTCCAACTGGGTCTCTGTTAGAGTCATTGATCCACATCTCTAATGAAGTTACATCCATGGAAGAGCTTCCATTTGTACAGGCTAAAAACATCTCGACAATGATAAGAAGGATCAAGCTTCTTTCTCCTTTGTTTGAAGAGCTTCAACAAACAAGTAGTCCACTTCCTCCATCATCGATCCTGTGTCTCACGGAGCTGTTTTCTGTTATTCGAAGAGTGAAGTTTCTGATACAAGGGTGCAAGGAACGAAGCTGTTTGTGGGACCTCGTGCAGATTGAGTTTGTATCAAACCAATTTCATGTGATAGTGAAGGAGATGGGGAGGGCACTTGATATATTACCTCTGAGCTTGCTTAATATAACAGCAGACACTAGAGAGCAAGTTGAGCTTCTTCACAAGCAAGCGAAAAAGGTCGAATTGTTTGTTGACCCACGGGAGATTCAAAGAAGAGATGAGCTTCTTCAAGTAATGGCCACTTCCAATGAGAGGAACTGCAAGAACAAGGGCGTCACTGATTTTGGCAAATTGAAAGAGATTTTAAGCAGCATTGGCTTGAAAAGCCCAGTTGATTATGATGAAGAAATTTCAAGGCTAGAGGCAGAATCAGAGAAGCAGGCAGGCACTGGAGGACTCATCGTGGTTTCTAATATCAATAATCTCATATCCCTTGTTTCATTATCGAAATCTATGGTTTTCAGTGAGGAAGAAAATGAGAGAACAGATGAAGACTTGAAACAGTGCTCAGCATCGTTGAGCAGGCATCATGATCATTCATCTTCTCAATCAATGGTTTTTAACATCCCAGATGAATTCCGCTGCCCGATTTCACTTGACTTGATGAGGGACCCTGCGATAGTAGCATCAGGGCATACTTATGATCGAGATTCAATTGCCCAGTGGATTAATTCAGGCCATATCACATGCCCAAAAAGTGGGCAAAGGTTAATTCACATGGCTCTCATTCCCAACTATGCACTCAAGAGTCTAATCCATCAATGGTGCCAGGAGAACAATATACCAATGATTGAGTCTGCATCATCATCTTCTTCTTCGGAGTTGGAGAGAAGCAGTAGCAAGAGGAAGTCATGTGAGAAGGCAATTGATCACATTTCCGCCACAAAAACTGCCATGGATGCTGTCAAAATGACAGCAGAGTTTCTAGTGGGGAAACTAGCAACTGGGTCGCCGGATATCCAAAACCAGGCAGCATATGAGCTTCGATTACTCGCGAAAACTGGCATGGATAATCGCAGGATAATTGCAGAGGCAGGAGCTATTCCATTTCTGGTGACATTACTTTGTTCCCCTGACCCAAGAATTCAAGAAAATGCAGTCACTGCTTTACTTAACCTTTCCATTTTCGACAATAACAAGGTACTAATAATGGCAGCCGGCGCACTTGACAGCATCATAGATGTTCTACAATCAGGAAAGACCATGGAGGCAAGAGAAAATGCAGCAGCGGCAATCTTCAGCTTGTCTATGATAGATGAATACAAGGTGATAATTGGTGCCCGTCCCAGAGCCATTCCAGCCCTGGTAGGGCTTTTGGTAGAAGGCACCACAGCTGGGAAAAGAGATGCTGCAACAGCACTTATGAACCTGGCAGTTTATAATGTTAATAAGGCAGGTGTTGTTATTGCCGGGGCAGTTCCTTTGCTCATTGACCTGTTGATGGATGACAAGGCAGGAATCACAGATGATGCCTTGGCAGTGCTCGCTTCGCTTTTGGGGTGTTCTGAAGGGCTGGAGGAGATAAGGAAGAGTAGAGTCTTGGTGCCTCTTCTTATTGATCTTTTGAGATTTGGATCTCCCAAGGGGAAGGAGAATTCAATAACTCTTCTGTTGGGGCTCTGCAAGAATGGAGGTGAGGATGTTGCAAGACGATTGTTATTAATTCCACAAAGTATTCCTTCTCTCCAAAGTTTGGCTGCTGATGGGTCCTTGAAAACTCGAAGGAAGGCTGATGCTCTGCTTAGATTACTCAATAGATGCTGCTCTCAATCTCACAATCCTGTTAGACAACAGAGACAATAAGAAAGTTGCAAACTGAAAAGTGTAAATTTGTGGAAATTACTTAAATAAAAATGGTGTTCATTTGTAACTGTAGTTGGACCTCCTCCATTCCTTCCATCTTCATATGATGAGTTTGCTGTTGTTCTACAAACCATCTCATTCTATGATTGCCCGGGTAAGAACAACTGACCAAGAAAATGTTGATTTATACACATCCAGTTGCTACCCATAACTTGATATATGCTTTTGCACAGTATTATATGCCAAAAGGCCTACAAGGCACTTAGAGAAAATTTTGAAAGATCAATAGAAATAGAAATAGAACTCAAAAGTCATACAGCAGCATTTTCTTGATCAAGAGCAAAAATAATAATAACAAACAGCATGAAAAATTTCTCTGAAGACACCGCTACCATGTAAAGCAGATCCAGGTAGCACTTTCAGAATCACTCATTTGGCAATTAGCACAAGTACATATAATAGCAATTTTATTGTATACACCTGGTCAACCAGCACTCTCTTCCACTTTCCCATTTCTTCCATAAATTTACAACCAAGTAAGAAATGTTGCACCTGCAAATTTTCCAGATGTGATTGTCTGCAATTGTAACGAGGACAATGATATATGACACTCTTTATTTACATTTAAATTAGATGAATTGAGGCCAGGAGGCCCATGACCCTTTTGGTCTTAGTTGGCTCTCATCTAACATATTATTACCCCAAAAAAAATCTGATGGTGATGGGTCGGGGTTGGTTCGCGCTTAGAGTGAAATTGGAACAGACCTAACCTTGAACGGTTCTAAAAATTAGAACCGAAACCAAACCACAATAATGATGGACCCCAACCCAAGTATTTTCCCAATCCAACCAAGAACAATATTGATGAAATTTTTGTTCCAAAGAAAGGAAATTGTGTATTACATTTTCTATTTCATGGAGATTGAATTGAATATATATCGTGCACTTTTCAAGTTGCCAAACACAGCTCAAGGGTCTTATTGATATGGACATGAGGTTACACTCCTGCAAATTATGGGCTTAATTAGATGGTTGTTCAATGAATATAAGCGTGGGGACGATATAACTACGAAATTCTTCCAATTATCATTCGACATTTTTCCAAAACATCTACTAAAGAATTATGTAAAAGAATGGTAAACGAAAGATTGCACGAGAATTCGTAGACAAAGGCAAACGATGTAATTAATAAAGTCACCATCTTGGTTCAAAACTTTGGTTCTAAGAGGCAATGTATCAAACACCTTAGCTTCAAAACATATATCTATATATAGACACATGCACATGTTAAGGATTTTATTTGCTCCAGCTTATTCAACTTATGCACCTAATTTTATTCCATGAACAAACTGATCAAGCATACCAATCCAGATTACATTCCTTAGGCAGAGGACTCGTGCAGAGAAGCAAACATTCCTTAGGCAGCGAATTGGGACAAGGCTTTGCAGCTCTTTTGATGGAAAATAAGGAGTTGACCGATCATCGAATGGAGAAATTATTTCGGAAAAAATAGTAAAAAGTTCTTGAAATAAAACTTTTAATTTAAAAAATATATGATATATTTTTTATATCCAAAATATGTAAAAATTAAATTTATAATATAAAAAAATTAATTATTAACTTTTATCTTAACAATATTTTAAAAAAATTATTAATTAAACTCAAATAGAATTCAAGATATATTTTAAAAAATATATAAAATAACTTCTTCAATCCAAAAATATTATAACACTTATGAAATGAAAATTTATTTTTTAAGCCTTCTAGATAAATAAAAGATGTTATATATATATGAAACAAAGAATTGCCGAAAATTTCATTCAACATCCTTCACTAAAAAATAAAATAAAAAATGAAATAACAATCAAATCTTCCTACAAATATGCAACAAAGAAAGAAAATACACATAAAAAAATAGAGAGGTATATTTAAAGAGAGAAATGTTAACTCATTTAAGAAAGAGAAAATATGTGTTATTTTTTTGTGGATGCGGCCCATTGTGTAACAGATAAGAAAGCGTGAAGGAAAAAGAGAGAATCTTAAAATTGTAAATTAAGACATGGGTAATTAAAAATATGTCACAATTTTAAAGTAAAGTATGAATAAAATAAGGAGATAAGGATAAAAATTAGTGTGTGTTAGCAAATTAGTGGGTGATCAAATGAAACAAGGATCCCTTGTATCCGAGTTCACTCTCTACATCCGAATCAGCCATCAACCAGGATCTCCTCGACAAATATATATATATATATATATATATATAATAATTTATGTGTAGTTACAAAGTTTTTATTTTATTTATTATAAAAAAAGAAAAATAAAATTTTTTTTATGATTTGGAAGAAATTGGGGTGTCAATTCGTATTATCATGTCATGTTCGAGTTGCGTTAAGGCATACATATTTGAAAATGTGTGAACCAAAACCTGACACTATTAATTAATCGTGTCAAGTTTCAAAACCCAAACCTAACCCATTTATTAAACAGATTACACGTGTCGACACAGTTAACCCGTTTATTTTAATTTTTTATTTTTTAAATAAAAAAATTTATCTATTTTTTAATATGAATAAATAATTTTCAAGTTTAGTAACTTTTGATATGAACCAAATCAAAGTAAAAATCTATTTTATAAATAAAAAATTTCAAAATCTTGATAAATATTTGATATTAGATGAATTACCTTAAGTCATGTAAAATGGGTTGACATTAGTAAAATTTAAACCCGATTTGTTTATTAATCGTGTTATACGTATCAATTTGTTTATGGCTCAAATTTATTTATGCTAAACTCAAATTCGTTAATTTTGTGTCATGTTTGAATCGTGTTGTGTTAAAAATTGACACTGCTAGAAAGAGAGACTCGTGGAGGGAGAAAAAAGAAAGAAGAGAATAGCAAGCGTTAAAAGAATACATAGGTTGAATAGATCGATAGAAGCGGATAATGTAATCGGATTGGCACCGGAACTCTAGGGCATGTGCATATATGCATTGTTCGCGGTCGTCAATCGCTCCCGAAAGTCTGAAACCCTTAGTAAGCAACCGTGCTGAGTTCGAATATCACAGACCGACAATGGCGACCCGATGCGGCGGCATAGACGGATCAGAATCCAATCGAGGAATCAGAAAATACGATGTGTGCATCCGAGGGCACCGTACGGCTGGGAGAGGAGATGATTCAGAGGGGAACCGATTGTATGGGGTGAACTTCTCAAGCAGCTCCGAGATGGAAAAGACTAAAAAGAGTGAAAGAGGTTCCGACACAGAGTCCATCCCGATGGTTCATCCGATCTGCACCACCAACCATTCAGTTTCGTGCAGCTATGTCGCTGTAGACTCTAAAATCTATTGTATCGGAGCTAATGCCACTGATTATAATGATGCTAAAAGTGATGATGATGTTGTGTATTTTTGAACTGATGTCCTTATTTTTGATCTTGAATGTGTGGAGAAAGGATGGAAGCAAGCTACTTCGATGTTGAATAGGAGGTTTTCTGCTGCTGCAGCGTCCATGGACGGTAAAATTTATGTCTTTGGCGGTTGTAGTCGCGAAACTTGGCAAACAGATTTGTGGGCTGAAGTTTTTAATCCGGTAGAAGATCAATGGAAACCTCTCAGCAAACATTATCCATCATTAGAGATTACTAGTCTCGCTAAGGCTGATTTTTTTGTTGTCATACCTGATACGGATTCGAAGAAGATTTTGGTGGGTTGTTGTAGTGGAAGTCTGCTGTACTCTTATGATGCAGTTGATCATTCATGGGAGGAGAAATATGAGAAGTTTTATACTTTCTACAGCTTTTCTAAGCCAGTGGCTTACAATAATACATTGTACTGGTTAGGATATGAGAAAATACATGCCTATGATCTAAATCTTAAACAATCGTTCGCTGGTCATTATGAGTGCAGACGGTTAGATGATATACTATCTCTCTCCGAATATGTGTTATCCGCCCCTATTACTCCATCTATGGCTAGAGGAGTTCTGCTTTCTGTGGATTGATACAGTTGATGCTTCTGGTTCTAGTCCTTCTTCTGCTGAGTTCTGTTCACGCATTCATCGTGTAAGATTGAGGATCTCAAAGGACCCGGTGAATGGCTTCTTGATGATTTCTACTCTGTCTTAAGATGCCTATGTTCTCCAACATGACCAAGATTACATGGATAACGTATGGATAGCATCATAGGATTGTAAGTACTTTCCATCACATTTTGATCCTTGGGACCATTATTATTTTTTTCTATGTTGTCCTTATGATTTGTAATTTAGTAATCTGGGCTTCAGTACAGCACTTTCGGTGGCTACAATTCATTTTCACATTTAATGTTGACAATTTCTTGAAGCATTTAGTTTCAATTATTATGCTTAGACAGGAATTTTTTTTGTTTGTTTGTACCTATGCATAACCTTAGTCTCAACTGGTGCAATAAATTTATGTCTTATGTCCATTATGACTTCAACTGATCTACTTTTTCCACCTTTTGCTGGATGGGATTGATCACAACCTTATTTGAATTATTAACCATGTGTTTTCAGTTACTTGGAACGATCAACAGAACAGTCCGCACTGGGATAATTGGATTGATCACGAACTACTTGCAAAACATGAAAAAGGTGCCTTAGGGTTGCTGTTTGGATTTTGATAGATTTTGTTATCTAGCTACTGTGTAATAGTAGTAGACTAGTTTGGTAGTGCTTGTATTGATCTTTAAGATGACATTATGTTTTTGGTGATGTATTTTCCATGTTATATGGATCTGTTATTCTAGTTATTAGTTACTAATAGCATTCTGAATCTTGATACAAACAACAGAAATTGTTTTAGAACTATGTAGTTTTATGAAAAAGTGTTCATCAACTGAAGGCACTCTGCAAACATTTCTCTACTTGAAGCTTCTGAATGTTATGATAGACTTAGCACCTGAAAAATACAGAATCTTTATGCGACTTTAGAGTATATCCAGAGAGCAAGCCCACATGCAATGCTCCAAAGTACTTGATTAATAATTCAGTAATACACAGTCCTACAAGTCCTGAAGCAAAACAACCTTGAATAAATAATTATTGACTATACCTTGAGCCACAGTCACCCATGAGCTCTAAACCCTGCAGTTATGCCACAGAACAAAAGTTATGGTCAAGTGCATAATATCTTAATTCAGTGTTATTAAAGGCGACCGGGTGCTTGCTTAAGCGATAAGGCGAGGTGAGGTGAGGTTGAGGCGTAGTGCCTCAACGTACTCTAAGCGAGGCAATTTTAATGAAGCGTTGCCTAGGCAGTCGGCTTGAGTAAGGCGAAAGGCGTTGAGACAAGAGCCTCGTTAACTGAAACTTATTTTACTTAAATATGTTTATGTGTATTGTCTTGACATTTTAGGATTAAAGGTATTTTTGTTTAGACAATATTTAACCAATATAAATGGTAGCATAAAGGGAAGAAAAAGTTTAGAATAGTCTCTTTGTTTAAAATTTAATTACATCATATGTCATCCTTTAGATTAAATTTTTTAATGTTATATGAGAATTATTACATAAGACATTATTCAACTTAGAAAAAATGTACCTTTAATGTATAATATATATATATATATATATTTAATTATATTTGTAATTTAGTGCCTTGCTTCATTTAGTCTAGTGTTTTTTTGTCACCTTGTTTTTAGACAATGTTGAACCTTAACGCCTAAAAGGCGCCTTTCGCCTTTAACTACATAGTTTGAATCTAAGAAATTAGAAGTAAATAGAGACTACTACAAGATTTTGATTAGGAAATTGTCAATTTTAACCCAAATGAGTCCCAAAACACACGGCAGTGGTGCCACAAAATATAAGTGATGGTCACCTACATAATATCTCAGTCTAGAAATTAATGTCAAATAGAGCGTTATTCAAATTTTGATTGAAAATTTTCAAACTTTACTCGAAAGAAAAATGTGGTAAACTGCTAAATAGGCAAAAAAAAAAGAGAGCATGAGAAAATCGTTGTAACTTTAATTTACAAAGTTTAGAGGTCTAACATCTATAAGATTGGATTGATCACAACGTTATTAGAATTGCTTACTTTGTGTTTCCAATGACTTGGGAACGTTCATGGAACAATCCCCACTAGGCTTGGGTGAATCACAAACTCGTAAAACATGAAAAGGCGCTTTAGGGTTATTGTTTGGATGTTGATAGATTCAGACGAAAAGCATAAAACTGAAATGTTGAATTGAAAATTTTATTTATTTACTTTTTGATGATTATATATTGAAAGTACTTTATTGACATTGTATTTGTGGGAGGCGACTTTAATGGACATGTAGGAAAATATCACAGGAATATGAGATGGTACATGGGGGTCACAGTTTTGGAGAAATTAAGGAATGATTGATGTTGGAGAGACAATACTAGATTTCACAGTTGAATATGATTTTATGATAACAAATACATATTTTAAAAAAAGAAAGAGATGAACATTTAATAACCTTTAAAAATGAATCAAATAAAAGTCAAATAAACTTTTTCTAACTAGAAAAGTAGATAGACTATTATGTAAAGATTATAAAATTATTCCCAAAGAAAGCTTAACCTCACAACAAAGGTTGATAGTTTAGATATATATATTAAAAGACACATACAAAAGAATAAAAAGATTTAAAAAATCAAGAATTAGACGGTGGACTTTAAAAGAAGAGAAAATAGAGCAATTCAAAAATTAGATGTTAAAAGAAACACCATAGAATCTAAATGATGAAACTAATATAATGTGAAATGGAATGGAAACATACATTAAAAGAATAGCAAAAGAGGTCCACCATAAAGAGTGAAGGCCAAGGATCAAAATATCGTTTCGACGTATAGTTTCGGTCTGTCCAGAAACGGAAACGTTTCGAAAATGTTTCGGAAACATAATGGAAACGGAAAAAAAATTGAAAACATGAAAACATAACTTAAAATTTATTTATTTATACAAATAAGCCTATTTATTGAATATTTGTGCATGTTTAAGGCATATATATCATATTCATCATAAATGACACTAATTCATGATAAATGACATAATAGATGTATACTATGTAATATCCGATGGTATTTCTATTGAGGTTTAGAAGTGTTTAGGGGAGGCGAGTGTGTCTTGGTTAACAAATTTATTTACTAAGATCATAATAATTAAGAAAATACTTGATGAGTGGAGAAAAATATTTTAGTACCTATATATAAAAATAAATAGGATATTTAAAACTACGCGAATTATTGTGGCATTAAATTAATGAGTTAAATTATGAAACTTTGGAAGAGAGTGATCAAACATCAATTAAGATTTGAGACTACTGTATCAGAGAATCAATTTGGGTGTATGCTAGGTATATCAACAATGGAAGCTTTTTATTTATTAAGAAAACTTATGGAGAAGTATAGATAAAAGAGGAAAGATCTTCATATGGTATTTATCGATTTAAAGAAAATTTTTGATAGGGTCCCCACAAATTTAATATGGTGGGTTTTAGAAAAGAAAGGAATTACAAAATGATATATCAAAATGATAAAAGGTATGTATGATGAGACTATAACTATCATAAGAACAATTATTAGAGAAACAAGTGAATTTCCGATCACAATAGGCTAACATTAAGGGTCAACAATAAGTCCTTTTTTGTTTGCTTTAGTAGTGGATGAACTGACTAAGCATATACATGACAAAGTTTCATGATGTATGTTTTTTGTTGATGATATTGTTTTAAATAAAAGGGGGATAAATGATAAATGAGAGGTATGGAGAGGGGCTTTTGAACTAAAAGGTTTCAAGATAAGTAAGACAAAAACTAGATATCTTGAGTGTAACTTTTGTAGAACTAGTAATACAGATGAGAAAGGATTGAAAATTGAAGATCAATAGTTAATAAAGAGTGAATCAAGAGGAAGAAATTAGAGATGATGACATCCATAGAATTAAAGTAGCATGAATTAAGTGGAGGTAATATGACATATTTATGCGACTGTCATATACCTTTAAAATGGAAAGTTAAATTTTATATAACAACTATTAGACCAGCGATGTTATATGGAATACAGAGTGTTGGGCAGTTAGGAAACATCATGTTAATAAGATGAGTATAGCCGAAATGAGGATGATGTGATGGATATGCGGTAAGACAAAAAAATATTGAATTAAAAATGAACACATTTGTAAAGTGGTAGGACTTAAGAGTAGCACCTCTAGGAGATAAAATGAGAGAAAACCGGTTAAGGCGGTATGGTCATATACAAGAAAAACCAATTGATGCACTAGTAAAGAAGAGTGACATGATTAATATTGAGGGTCATGCTATGGGGCTGGGGAGACCAAAATTAGGAGGATAATCTGAATAGAAGCACTTCCTATTGTAACAAAATTGGCTTTTCTTATTGATTTAGTTAGATTAGGGTCTGCTCCATCCATAATCCAGAAGGAGATCATGTTGTTATCGTGTCCTTAAAAAGATGCTATGTGACCAATATTTGACATCATATTAAAGTACAATGATCCATCCCGCTGCTTTGATTCTAATCCAACATTCAAACTCATAATAGTTTTTTTTGTGAGGACAGTTTAGCTTTGAAGTCTTGTTGCAACATCTCAGTTATTACAAGATTATCATTTGTATCTAAATACAAATTATTCTAATTCTTTTATAAAATGTCTTAAAAAAATGTGGTAGATAAAATTAATATTCTAATGGTTATTTCATTAATTTTTTCTTTATAACTTGATAATACAGGATCTTATATGTGTACTTTTTGTTGATTTTTTATATGTTTACTTTTTGTTGATTTAACATGTCCTATTTTAGATCTAAATGGTGAGCTACTTGCCAAAATCAATCATGATGGAATGGTTCAATTCTTAAAGCATACAACTCGGGAGCTGATTGTGCATGTTGATTCACCTATCCAAAGGTAAACTACTTGTATTGAATGAATCAACTTGACGAGCACTGAATCTAATAAATTTATATTTGCACGAGTTATTTTAAGATTGATTCAAAATCCCAAGAGATGTTAATTTCATCGAATCAGGATGTCAGATTTTAGACTAATATTCAAGTACGTTTTAAATTTGTTTTTGTGTGTGTATTTTCTTTTGATTTATATTTTAATTTATAAATTTTTTAGCCAACCCTAAATAATTAGGATAAAGTTTGGTTGAGTTTGTTTTAATTTTTAATATGATAATATAGGTGCATAGTTGATGGGTTGAAGCAATTGCATAAAACATAGCCATAGTAGCACCATATAAAATTTATCAACATTCGTTTATTGTAAGAGCTTTTTTTATTATTTTTGGTTACTTATTTTTATAATTTTATTTTTATTTTAATATATTCGAAAAAGGTCAAAAATATGATATTGAGGACCTAAGAAGTCTGTGGTCAATAATCATCCTTACCCTAATTCCTTTTCATTTCACGTTCCCATGATGATACTATATTTCTAGAACTTGTCCAATGAAAACTTGAGCTATGTCATATATTATTTGTCACTGACAGAAGATAGATACGTATATTTCGTTTTTACAAATCCAATATTTTTCACTAAATGGAGAGGTATTATTTCATAATTAAGGCGCGGGATCTTAAATAGATGGACCAAAATTATTTTAAAAGTATTGTTAAATTGGACGAGGGTCTTTATAACATTAAGTATCTAGGAGTCAAGTGCCACATACGATCCAAGAATTGACAAGGGTATGATAAGTGAACTTCATAAGACCCTAAATTATACAAACACGTTGATGGATGTTTATGCCCAACCTTATGGAGTAATTTCTTTCACAAGCATTGCTATTTCCACTATCATGAATGTACCCCTCCAATTTTTTTTTTTCTCTTATTAGCATTTTTTTACTAATAATAAAATTAATTTGATAGATATGATGTAGTATTTTTTTTTTTTGAAACAAAAGTTGCGCTGCAAATTTTACATAGGAAGAAGTATGCTTCTGAACTTGTAATTTTTGTTACCTATTATTGCAACCAAATAGGTCATTCATACAAATTATTGTCATCCAAGTTAATTTAAAAAAATTAACAAAGCATTTTTCATGGTAAAAACGTATGTGAGAGTTTACAATTAATTGTATTTTGTAATTTGACTTTAAAGGATATTTTAACATTTCTAAATTTTTTTTATAAGTAAAGATTGTATTAAAAGACAAACCCATTCTGGAACCCAGTGATAGAAAGATTCCAACAGTCCAAGGTAGGAAGGTTCATTCTTATTAAGAGCAATTTGGCCAACTTGCCTACATAATACCTGTCGACCTCAGTGGTAAAGAGATTAAAAAGGCTTTAATGAACTTTTTGTGGAGAAGAGTTAAAGCTCCTCCTTCGAATGGCGATTTGGTCATAAAGGGTTATTGGGATCTTCGATAAAGTTTTGTTAAGTAAATGGCAATGGAGGTTCGTGGTGGAAGAAGACCTATTCTTTGGAGAGAAGTGGTGTCCTTCAACTATAGTGTTGAGGAGGATGGGTGGTTCACTAGAAATGGCTTGGTGGTGGCTTATAGATGTGGTCTTTGGAAGGGAAAGTTTGGCAGATTTTTGGCATTTCCATTTGGTTTGTGGTGGGGGAGGGAAAGAGAGTGAAGTTTGGGGATGAGCCTCTTAGAGTGAGATTCTCGCATTTGTATAGATTAGCTCTCAACAATAGGGCTTAAGTGGCTGATGTTGTGCCTTGGAAGGAGGGGGAAGTGTGTGGAGTCATTTATTTAAAATGAACTTATATGATTGGGAGGTGGAGAATGTGACAACTTTTTTGGAAGTTTTGAATAAAAGTTGGAATGGAGTGGGAAGTCCCGATTCTATTGCATGGACTCTTTCAATTCTAAGGTTCTTGGGGAGCCATTCTCACTGTGGATGATTTGCAAAAAAGGAGGATTTTGGTTAGCTAGCCTGTGTTATGTGCAAAGTGGAGGAAGAGTCGGCAGGTCATCTTCTTTATTGTGAGGTGGTTAGGAATGCGGAAAATGTTGTTGTCTTTATTTGGAATCCATTGGGTGATGCCCAATTTGATGAGAGAGCTCTTCTTAGTTGGAAGGGTAGGGGAATGTCTAAGCCTCAAACGAGGGTGTGGAATATGGCTCCCTTTGTCTTTTATGGTGTATATGGAGTGAGAGAAATAGGAAATTTTTTTATGGGAATAAGTTATCTCTTTTTTGTTGAGGAACATTTTATAATATGATCTTTACCTATAAAAAAATTATAAATATGTTAAAATATCTTTTAAAGTCAAATTATAAAATATAATTCGTTGTTAACTCTCACACAAGTTTTTTTGTTACATGAAAAATTCTGTGTAAATTTCTTTAAATTAACTTGAATGAAAATGATATGTATGAATGACATATTTGGTAAAGCAAAGAGATTTGTATGAATATAAAGAATATATTGGGTGGCGGAGTTTTGTATGAATATAAATCTCTCTTATCTACTACTCTCTAAAATATTCTTATACTCTCTAGAATAATACAAGTCAATTCATATTCTAGAACACTCCGCCCAACACTACAAGACTCAGGAGTGTTCTAGATCGCTCTACACAATAAGTATATACAAGAATATTCTGAAAGACTCTAGACAAAATGTAGCCAACCATGCATGCCGAGCATCTAATATGATAGGTGGCACAATGCAATTGGAGTACATTGCCCCTTCTGAAGACAATGGTGATAATAGAGTGAAGTATAGACCAGAAGACATCCGGTAAGAGACTGATAGTTGGCACAATGCACTTGGTGTGGTATGTCCTAGGTGCCAAACCCTAATTCAAGATCATGCAAAAATTCATCAACAAAAGATGGAAGACTAAAGAATGTGTTGATATGTATCTCTAAGACACAGGAGTGTACATTTTTTACTTTACCAGTGAGGAAGATAAGTTGAATGTCATGGAAATGGTCCCCGAACCTTTGACAATAAGTGTCTCACATAAATCGTTAGTCGGTAACAATTTACGTATCATATAGCTAAAATGTATGTTAGACTACTATTATCCAACACCAAGTTAGAATATGACTCATAGAATCCAATCACATCTCAAATATATAGGATAAAAATTAATCTCATCATATATAGGATAAAAATTAATCTTATCATATATAGGATAAAAATTAATCTTCTCTTATCTAATCTCTCTAACTCGTGCGAACCGATGTGGACAGCAACACGGGTTATGGATACATGACAGACCCAACCCAAATTCTAACTATTTAAATAAATTAGGATCTAGAAAGGTAGTTGTGTTTGAAATTGGAACCGTTGGGTGTATTCCATCTATGACAAAGCAAGTCACACACAATGGAGCAATGGAGAGTGTGTTGTCATTATTCAACAAGCAGCTCAGCACAATGATAGAAGATTTGACATCCACTCTCCCGGGCTCAGCCATCATCCTTGGTCACGTTAGCTGGCTTATCTATGATGTGATTATAATCCTTCTAGCTATGGTAAATTTCAAGATTTTAAGCAAAACAAATTTTCCCTGCCAAACTTGATTGATTAGAAGTAATTTCTATGGATGTTTGTGTATGATTAACAGATACAAGCAATCATTGCTGCATTACATGGGCCAGTGGAACTTCACGATACATTCCCGGGTTAGTACCGTGCCCCAGCTCTGACAAACACTACCTTCTGGGATGGTTGTCATCTTACTAAACCTGTATATTTTGTCGTCGCAAGGCATTGTGTCAATGATACCTCTATTTGTAATCCAAATGAATATCAAAGAACTCTTCTTACAAATTTAAAAATGGTATGAGTTTTAATAATTGTAATGCCATTCAAGAAATTCTCTCTCAATGGAACTTCTTAATTATTATTTTTCTTTAGGTACCCAAATGATACATATATAGGCTTTACGTAGAAATCCTTTTGTAAGGATACACATTTGTTTTTTGAGATTGAAAGACCATATAAGTAGTCTTAAAGTGTAAATATGATATCTATACACACACACACACACACATATATATATATATATATATATTGTCATCCGCAACTTTGCTTTCTTTTAATTTTCTAGAGGATTAAATGTTCCTTTAAAATATTCAAAGTTTCAAAAGGTTTAAGACAATACTCCTCTTCAGGCCCGTATCTATTTATATCATGAACCAGGCCTTTGGAATGAATATTAGAAGTCCACAACTTCAAATTCAATTTGTAACTCATCTTCCCACCAAGAAAGAAAAACATTGCACCTGAATGCAGAGGATAAGATAGTCATAAAATTAACTAATTAAGTAACAGTATGGTGTATGTATATATATATTTCACAAAACTAGCCCAACTTAATATAAGAAAAGAATTATGAAGGCATATACATACATGTTTCTGCTTCTCAGTGTCAACTAAAAAGGAAAAAAGAAAAATAAACAACACTTCTATACTTGTCTTTATGGACCCTTGTTCAATTCTAAATACTGTTGGGGGATTTCACTTCTACTGTTGTTAAAACTCTGAGCCTAACTAAACCCAACCAGTGCTAGAAGTGTTATCTATCCTTCTTATTCAGTAGGTTTATCATTGTGGATCGGTGGCCTGCGGCAAGGTGTTCCCATCCCTCTGTAGTCCTTGTGCATTAGGTTCACAATCTCATTAGCTGCCTCAAGAAGTACCTTTTGTGGTGCATTCAAATTAGGGGGCTTCGTGCTTAGAACTGTTGGTAAGTAGTAGTTCCTTCTCTCTCTCTCTCTCTCTCTCTAATACATTCCCTAATAATATCTTGATTACTTCCGAGTATCGTGTATCCTTCAAGCGCTATTTCTATCCTGTCAAGTCATTCAACAGAAGGTCTAGCATTGTCCTAGTTTCTCAATATTATTGCATCATGTTCTCTTATCTTCTTTCCAAGATGATGACCCAGCGTTATTTCTTCCACTCATCGTGATCATCTAATGTACAATAAATTGGTTAGAATATTAATTTTACGTGATCTATTTACATCTTTCTTAAAATATCAAGTTTATCATAAATCATTCTTTTTCAATTTAACCCTAAACCTAGGGTTTCGTGGCTCATTTTCAAAGAATTCTTATCTCAATAGTTTCTTAGAATTTGTTTATCTATAAGATAAAAGAAACTCTGGTATATAAATTTACTATGTTGTTTGCCTAGCTTAAATAAAATAATGGAAGAAGAGGAGTGGGTTGAGATTATTAATCTTATTATTATTATGAAACAAACATGGCAAGCTACATCCCAACTCCTACCCGTCTGATTGTGGTCCAAAAAATTATTTTTTTTAATAATCAAAATCAAACTTTTGGAGTTTAAGTTTCGGGAGGGGAAGTATGAATAGCTCAACTCTAAATTAAACCATATTTGTTCTTATTCAGTCATGTAAGGATCGAGATTCTATTTGAGTCGTTTGAGTGTTCACTTTTTACGTGGTTAGTGTAGGTTTAATTCCCCCTTCCTCCATTCTTGTATTACAAGAAAAGTAAGCTATGTTATCTTTCTAATCAATGTGCATTACCCAGGTAACATATTTAATAATTAGTCTTTTCCCTTGTATTCGCCAATTGAGGCTAAATTGTTTGTGCAAGCCCGAGCCCTCACCCAAGGACACGGCCATATATAGTCAGCCTTGAACCCGCGCACTTCTTGACCCATCCCTTGCTTCCGTGTTAGCCATCGTTGCCAAGCCATGCCCCCACACGCCTTGGTCTTCCTTAGCCGCATAGGCCACTCGCCCATGGGCGCTTCGAGGAGGTACTCCCCCCTATATATGTTAACAACAACAACAAAAAAAAAAAAAAAGAAAAAAAAAGAAAGAAAGAATTAGTGTTGGTCATTACCTTGTATGTTAATGCTCTACATGACAATGATATGTGGCCTCTGAGCATATTACTTTTCGGACACGTACCACAACATCTCATTAAAGAATTGTCTCATTCTTAAAGTTAGATCTAGGGTAATTGTTCGAAAAGTTTTGCCATGAATCCGATTCTTGAGCTAAACCAATAATATCTTATTATCTAGACATAATATTTGGCTTTTACAAGAAATAAAAGTAACATCCTATAAGATGTTATTGGTAGACTTCGATGAACCAAGCTAATGAACCTAGATCATGGCAAAATTTCTTGTACTTGTCATTCTTCCATGCTTTCTACCGCCTTCACTTTCCTCTAACCAGCTAAACTTTGAGGTTGAAGATGAGAACAAGGAAAGTGATAAACTACTATCAACCTCAGCATCCTCCAACCCCTTCTGATCAAACCCATCATTCTTTGGTTTTATTTTCAGTGATAGATTCAAATCAATATTGTTGCAATCTGAATCTGAAACCTTCCTTTTCAGTGTACTTTGTTCCTCCATGGTCAGCTGCCAGTTTCTATCTTGCAATTGAGACACGAGATTGGGTTCCATTGAGCTTGTTCTTCTAATTTGGGTCTGCCATGATCCTTGAATATTTTCAAGCAATCTCATATCTTTCACTCTTTCAATGCTTCTCCTAGTAGTTTGTCCACTGAGAGAAGAATTGACCATATGGAAATCACCACAAAGTGAATGGCCATTGTTGCTCCCAAAAATCGTTTCAGTTGCCGAAGTACCATAAAGTCCGTGTCTGGTTCTATTGCATGAGGCCTCACCCATGCAAGGACCTTGAAATAGATTGTAATGCCTACTCCATAAAGCATCACTACATCTTCAAAAAAATAAAAAATTATGGGAGAAAATCAGCATATCATATGTTGAACGATTTAAATATTTAAGTTACACTCTTTCTAACAGCTTAAACTTTTAAATGAGTGTATTGGTATTAGACATCAAAAACCCAAATTAGCAAAATTGGAAGTGAGTAAAAATTTTTGTCTTTAATACCTTAAACTGGAATGGGACCTTTGATTAAAACCTTGTAGCATGGGGAGTTGGCTAAAATTATAAATATGGTGATCACCGCCATTGGTGACGAGCCCTTGCTCCGATGGTATAACTGTCAAGGAAGAAAGCATGCAGTACTGCCATGAATTAGAGGGAGACCTCGTGGAACACATAATATGATAAACCCTATGTTACTCCCACATACCATGATTGGGATTGTCAATCTTCTTGCTCCTGTACATCTAATAAAAACAAGAAAAATAATATCAATTATAAAAAACTAAATTCTGGATATTGAACTTTATTACTGAATTAGAGCAGGCATGCATGTTAAGAAATTTTCGTATAACATATACATGTGTCTGTGTGTGTGTGTGTGTTTATTAATCAAATTACCTGAAGATGGCTTTTGACATGAGCTATGTTAAGGCCTTTGATGTTCATCGAATTAAGAACCAACTTAGGTGTTGCTCCTGCGCTAAATCAAATTCATATTAGTCATAGAATTCCACACATGCACACACACACACACACATATATATAATTGCCATGAATAGCTAGGTAATATAAGAGAGTGACTAGATTTAAGGACTCACTGTCTTGTCCTCCTAGTCTTTGAATCGCAGTGAACAAAGCGAAGATGGAGATCAGGTGTCCAACGGAGCCTCGGATTCTTGGAGCGAATATACTGCCTTACAGATCCAGCAGCTGCCTTCTTTTCATTCTCTTCCACCGTACTGTTGCTAGAGCTTGCTCCATTCTTTGGCTTTCTAATTCTATCATTCTCATCCTCCTCTCCATCTGGATCATCCACATTCTTGTTTCCAGGGCTTGACTTGGAATCTTCAGAACTATCACTGATCTCTTTCATTTATTTTAGCTGTTTAATTTCCCTTCCCAGTCCTAAGTTAATGATAAAAGACAGTTATAAGGAGATTAGTTAGGGCCTTTAGGTGTCTAAGAAAGTGAGTTTGATCTCCTCTTCTTTCTCACCTGTGGCCAAAGCAGATGAACTCTGCAGCAAAAGGTAGTAGAATTAGGAATGATAACCATGCCCTAGATATACTCTCGCTCTCTCTCTCTGTCCGCTTTTTTTGTTTTTTATACTCAACATGGCTTGCACAGTTGCATGTATGATGCATTATGTACATTTGTTTGCATGCATATATATATACATGTGTGTGTGTGTGTGTGTGTGTGTGTATTTATATGGGTATACAAGTGTACATACATGATTAATATAATATTTGAGGTGAATAATAATGAACTAGACAAGTTAGCCTAACTGTGATAAAAAAAAATTCAACTCTCTCTTATACTCATGATTCTAATTCTAATAACCCTTTAACCTTTTCATCTCATCCTTATTTGAAAAAATAAATAAGAACTAAATGAATTCAAAACGAATTGAAGAGAGTAAATAATAGATTCCAATCAAAGAGAGGAAGCTCTTAAAATGACATCATTCTATATCATTTTCATTCAGATATATTGTGATTGTCTTTCACCAATTCTATAAATTTTTCAATTTCTTTAAAAGTTATTTATCATAACTATTAAAAAAAATTAAAATTTTGTAAGAAACAATAGCACTAAGTCCAAGTTTCCTAATGTGATTCTGCCCCTAATACAAGGATTTCTCAGCAATTTTTTTTCTTTTTTTTTCTCTTTAAATTTTTTTTCTTTTTTTTTTTTTTTTTGTGGGAAATTGTTGATGAGTAGAAGATTTCAACATTCTGATATTTGTGAAACAGTATTAAGACAATCAAATGGTTGTAGAGTCATCCACGTGGGTATTCACTTTGACCTTATTAGTGTTTATGGGACATATATGCATGAAACCCAATATTCCATGCTCGTGTGGACTATCATTAATTGAAGCTGTGGAGCTTACAAAATATAGTGACCATTTAAAGGTGTTTTTTTTCTTTCCTTTCAACTTCCTAGCACTTTTCATCACGGGCATCTTGAGAGAAATCACAGCCGTCCAAGAAAAGCTACCATGACAAAGGTCACCTTTTCCTGTGATTCTCTGCATGAAAAAGAAGTCAAAAAGCTAGCTAATCCAAACAACCCCTGCCAAGGGTGAAAATTGAAAAGTACCTTCCAATTAATCCAAATGAGGGAACTTTTCACCCTTCAATCTGCAACACCTAAATTGAATGGAAAATTAGAATTCTCTGTTGATGCTTTATCATGTGTCAATGTGCAATTGTTGTTATAAATTTTTTTAATTTCATAAAAGATTAATGGTATTTTAGAGAAAAATACTATTCTATCACATACAAATTACGTATATTTTTCTATAATTAAGAACGTGATTAGACTCAACTTACACCGTTACACGTGCATAATTTGTATTATCAGAGTGATGGTGAGGTTTAAATATAAGACTTTTTGTCTGTTCTAATATCATGTTAAATTACCAACTCATTTAAAAACTTAATTGTTAGAAATTATGTAGTTTTAATATTATATCCTCTAAGAATTAGGATATATAACAGGCTAGGAATGCTATTATGAAAATGAACTTCTGACTTCACAAATCATCTAAGACTTGTGATTAGTATACATGAAAACTCAATTCATAAATCATCTTAAGACTTCATAAAAAAAAAACTGAGCGTCATATAAATAATATAATGGGTAGGGATAGCATTGGCCAACAATACAAGGAAGGCTTGTGAAGATTATTAAAGAACAGGTTGGCCTGCAAAGATTCACTTCCAACTTCCAAGCACCCAACCTGTAAAATCAACCCCCAACAGGACCTCTGTTTTCCTCCTTTTATTGCTTTTTATAACGTCTTTTTTCTATTCTGCATGAGAATACGTGACCCTATTAATGCGGATCTAACATGCATCCTTAGACATTTGAGAATGAGCATGTCTGTCCTGTCCTTTTCTTACCCCTGTGCCATTCCATCACCATTATCATCATTCATAAGCATGCCATATGATGGCATGGCAGGTAAGGCCCATTATGCATTATATAGTTACATACATATATGTGTAGCTGATTTATTCAAGTTAACTCTTATCTTGATGTGTTACTGCTTTCAAGCTTCAATGAAGCTTGTCAAGACTAGAGAGAGAGAGAGAGAGAGTCACATTAATTGATCTCTTTATTATAATCTCAGTTGCCTCCATTTACATACAAATATAGTTTCATTCTTTGAATAGATCATTGCTATATTGAATTTGTTAATATTTTGTTTAATCATTTGATTAATTAAAGCCTATGCATGGATGGAACCAAGGGAATATATATTATTGAATGGAATGCTTCTTCCTTTTTCAATAATTGAGCCAAAGATATTTTTCATCTCCTTATCAAGCATATATGAGTGATGACATCTTACCAGCCGTATCCTTTCCCCGAAAGACAAGTGGGTCTCACCTGGTGGGTGATGATTGTGAAGCTAATAACTAAATTGAGTAATGTTATCTTGTTACAACTCGAATCTAAAATGTACAATGATCCAATAGTCCGTGTATTTCATACTCCCATCTCGCACAAGGATAGATGGGCAAAGATCCGACCACCGTGAAGTTCCATAGCATATCTCTTGTCTGTAGTTATTGCATGTTTACCTCATCCATTGTTCTCCAGGCAAACGTTTCTGGGTGTTCTATGGTTGTATACAAGCCTTCAGTCATTTCAATCCAAGAATTAGAAGCTTCACTTTGTATTATGGCTCCTAAAAGATGAGCAGATCAGAACTTAAATGAGATGATGTGGCTGTGTGTGAGAGAGAGAAGATATGGAAGCTTCACTTGCATATAATACAGCGGGGAGTTAACCATAACTCAATATCAGAACTCTATATCAATATGGTGGACATTTATAGGCAAATCATAAGATAAGAAAAAATATACTTGCACTCCTGCCTGTAGTTAAAATGTGAATTATCTCGACAGAACCATCTCAATTTTCATTCCAAGAGGGGGGAAAAATGACAAATGCCGTTCCTTTATTCTCTCTCAAAATCAAGGGGGAAAACAAGTAGATTAATAGAATTGCACGGAACGGTTTCAATAATTTTGAAGCATGAAAGGAGATACAGTTGGATCAATTGAAACTGTCCGGATAGTAGACTATTCCAATGTTTCTTCAAGCAAACCGCATCAGAGGTCAACCATGTCTGTACAGACTGTACTGACACCTCCATTGATATATCATTTAACTGTATTTGTGCATCAAAAACCTGTCTAGGTTCTGAAATTACAAAAACTGTAGAGCCATCGAAAACTGAGATGCTAAGAGAAGAAACAACATTCTCAAATGGCTCAAAAAGAATTGAGTGTACCCAAAGTGACAGGCTTCTATGTCAATTCACTGTCGCTGGACATCAAACAAGGATAAAAATGATTCCGGATTTTATAATGGTGAAGAGAAGCTAAACTGCACGCCAGTCTTCCCGCAGTCATGCTCAAGTTGTTTCAGTATGTAGCAGTAGTTAACCTGACAACAAAATCAAGCCATCACATAGGTTCAGGGATGAGTCTGGTAGAAAAAATAGCCAAATACGAACAGAAAAAAATCAAACTTTCAAGGAACTGTCATTAAGGCAGCACTGATGCAGAGTACAATCCTATGTAATCCAGTAGGATTACCCAATTAAGAAGTTTTGGAGGACATTACCAGCAACATATTGACCCTTTTAAAGAACATCGGAGCTATTATTCCCCATGAACAATATGTTGCATGCAAATTGCACGACTATATATGTATATATTACAGTAAATTGTACTATTAAGCGAGCATACAGAAAACTTCGAGAAGGCTGACATTGAGCTGAATTATTATCTTATTCTCTTTCAATTGGTGACTCAACTATTATATTGAATTCTAGGTATTCTTAAACCACGTTGCCATTTAAAAAATGCCACTTCACTGTCAAAATCATTCCAAAGTGATTACGAGTAGCCATGTCAAAGGTTGACAGAATATGTTAACAGTTGCTGCATAAGGATTGTAATCACCTAAATTTCTTTCCTTTTCTTTTTTGGAAAATAAACTGAAGTAGCATTTTCAAGAAAAATTTCCATGAAGTTGCTTTCCAGCACATCAAAAGTCCTTTAGGTCAGCATTGTATCTAGGAAATACATCTGGGGAAAGTAATGAAAATTATTTTTTTAAAAGAAAAAGAAGCCCTAAACACCCAGCATGTTTGACATCAGAATTGCCTTTTCCAATCCTACAATCCAGAGCAAACTGTTCCCCAACTGCTCAGTTTCGATATAAAGATATCAGGACAGATAACTGACCTCCATGCGGAATAGTTTGGTCGGCACAATAATCCCAAATCCTGCAGAGGTTCGGAAAGAATCCCGGAATTTCTGCAAAGAGAAATCTCGGAATGCATTCTCTGTTAACTTGGCAAGGTTTCCAGCACATGCAAAAACATGCCCATGAATACCAGCTTCTCTGAACACCCTCAGAGGAAGATCGAAAGAAAGGTCTGCAAAGGCAGTAAGAGCAATATCTCCTCCAAGAAAATCCCTTCCAGAGCGAGTGTCAGAACTTTCATCAGTTAGAGTTTTCTCTCATTTGCCTTCTTGGCTCAGTAGGGCCCAGTCCCCTTGACTTAAAACCCAACAATGTCATTGGGCCTCCCAAGGTGCACATTGGAGAAGAATTGCCACCCAAAAAGAATCTATCAGGGCAAGGATGAGGGCGTGTTCAAAAATCCACTTCCCCATGGAAAAATAACACCACCAGAGACCCCAAAGTTCAGTGCAGCATGATAAAAACCCAAGGGGAAAGCATAACGAAGATCAAACTCCTGTTCAGAAAACCCAAAAGAACACATTATCATAAAAGAAGAAGTTCGTCCAGCAGCAAATACATAAATAGATGAATATAATAAGGTTACATCAGGTTGCCTTTGTCATCATAAGCTCATAGCAAGGTACATGAATCAGTAAATATGGCAAATTACTTGTTTTTTCATAAAACAAAAAGTTTAAAATTTATATAATGATATCATCATAAAAGAACCATAATACTAAAACAACTATGATTCATGCGAAAATAGATCAATGACCAGAAATGCAACCAACAAGAATAAAATCAATTATATTATACTATTTATAGACAAAGCATAGACCTGTAAAAAGCTCCCTGGAGTAAATTGTCCAACATTGCCATCACAACACACTGCCAACAAAGACATCAGAAGACTGGAGTACGTATAGAAATTCAGAATCAATACATTACAACACACTGCCAAATATATGTTTTTGTTACACAACTTTGTGTATAAAGAAGATAATAGTGCAAGCAAGGGAGTCTGGCCAGGTGGCATATGTTCAATGGAGAAGTTCTCAATTTTAACAAACTGTAAACAGCCAGAATCGTTCTGAAGGGGGGAGGGAGAGGGCACATCAATACAATAGTAGCACGTACAATCAGTTTAGAACTAAAGGAGTATAAACTGAAGCAATAGATCTTCCACATACCCTACCAAAAAAGGGCTGTAAAACAATAATTAGATCCCTGCTCTACAAAATATAAAAGAACATCACAAAGCCATTATACTAAATATTAGCATACCCCACGATAAACAGGCTGTAAAACAGTACTTAGATCCATGCTCTACGAAATTCGGCAATTTCAATATTCTAAACTGATGTATAAAAGAACATCACAAAGCCTTAATACTAAAGATTAGATACTTTAACCATCTTAATAATTACAAATTTCCTTTTCTTTTCCTTTTTTTTTTTTTTTTTTGGGGGGGGGGGGGGGGGGGTGTGGGAAATTCACTAGCAATGTTTAACAGAATAAACTCAACTCAAAATAGCCTTCCATAGTTATATCCCAATTACAGATGGCTGGTTGCACAAATCCCTTGCCACCATTCAGCTCTATGTAGGACCATGTCTTTCATTAATCATAGGTCCTCATATCTTTTCTTGATGCCTTAATTGAGGCTTTCTTTGGCTTTCCTCTTGTTCCTGAAGCATCTTCAGCTAGAATAACTGATCCTCCTAACTAGAGTATTTATTAGTCTGTGCTGCACACAAATAAACCATCATAGACTGCCTTCCCTCATCTTATCCTTCATTGGTGTTACCTCTGACTTCTCACAATTCACAAATATATTTACTGCTTATTCTATTTTGTTGTTTCCGCAAATATAAGGCCTATCCAGAGATAAATTAATGACAAGTCCTCCTGAAATTATAATTCACAAACAAAAGAATGAATGGTGAACCTCTAAGCATAAAAATGATCTACTTCCTATGTGTGTCGAGCTAGATTCAACGTGAACTTATGACTTTAATTAACCATTCCTGATACGTTGGACAATTGCTAGTGCCAGAGGTCATAATTTACGAGTGGGACTAAAAAGAGAATAATTTACTGTATTTGTGGATTTCACTTTTGATAAACAAATAAACATCTGAAGAATAAAGGAAATACATAAATAACATGCAAAGGTGTAACAAAAAACATGTAAGCTATACAAGGTTGAAGGAAGCTCTTCCAGTTCACACTTGTGTGCCAAAAGAAGAATGTCAACTACACAATGTAAGAACATAAGGTTTTTGCAGTATAGGATTTACTAGACCAATACAATGGCAACCTATGTAGGTAAGAGAGTATGCTCTAGTAAAATCCTTAACATGTTGGGGCACAAGGAAAGAAGTCTTCAGGTACAAGAAGTTGACTGCCAAGTGACAGTGCAAGGCACCATGTCCTCAATAGACAAGGTCCTCTCCTGCTCTCCTGACTAAAATGGTCCACTCCCTCGAGCAAAAGAATATTGACCAACTCTTAAATATTCGTAACAATGATCAATTTTTCACAACATAAAATATGTAAAGAACTCATAGAGAACTTTTTAACTCCAAATTTCATGACAAATGAATGCTTTCTATACCAATAATAGTCTACATCAAAATAATTGTGTATGCTATCCTTGGGGCATAAGATTGTTAACTTCCTGTAAGATTTTGTAAAGGTTCAAAGCAGATACACACACGCACAAAACAACCCACTCTGCATTTACTCCATGAAGGCCACAAGTCACCCCTAGGAAAAAGAGAAAATAAAAACCAAGAGTTTTTAGATGTTTAAAAGAATGCTCGTGTTTTATCTGTGTAATTGATTCAATAGGCGACAGAGACAAAATACTCATATTAAAATAAAAGAAATAGGAAGTGTCATGAATCATGATGTTGCAATTCCAAAAGCTAACATATGAATTCTCTGCATTTTAACCACTAGTAGTAGTAGAAATTAGGCAGTTGAAATCAACAATGAAAGCATGTATTCAATATTTAAGGAAGGTGAAAAGAAGCATAAGTTGTTTGTTTTCATTTACTAAAGCATTGCATACTCTGTCCATTGTTATAATGCAGCATGCATCACATTCAACTGGAACCATAGTTGTAAAGAGACTGTACCATAGAATCACACTCACCACACACAGTACCATGCAATCATGATGGATGGGATTCAGAACATAACGGAACACATAATCAGAAGCTTATAAGATTCGATTTATATTTTGAGCAGCATCAAGTCGGGGCAAATAAGATGGATCTTCATACACCATTATTATTGCCATCTGTTAAAATTACACAATTCTTCCCTAACATAAATTAATATGCAATGACAAAATCAATGTATTTCGTATTTATATATTCCAATGGCCTTTCCTTTTTTTCCTTCTCTTTTTTTGAAGGGCAGAAGTATTAGAACAAGACACCAGATGGGGCACAACCAATGTACATAGGCCGTATACAGCAGAAATCACTTAAAAGGCCATTACACAGCAGTTCATGCCAATGCAGGGGGCTTGAATCTCCCTGCTCTCTGAAGAAATTGTTATGATCCCCCAGAAGTAAGGCAACTGAAATATATCTATCAAATTTCTGAAAGCAAAACAAACGAAATAGATGGTGCTTTTGTCAAATCTCAATGTAATTCTATGCCTTGTATTAAATCAACATTCATACCATCACATGAATCAGTCAAATTTTCTCGATTCCAGGTTATCAGCAAATGATTACAAGCTTGCACTGGTAAATTTAACCATAATAGATGTAACAACGAAATATTATGGAATGGGGAGATCAGTAACGATATGTCACATGCAAAATGACTAGAAATTGTTTCATCAATCTCTAAGTATGGGAATGCATCCACCAGCTCCACAAGGTCAATCAAAATAAAGAATCACAACTTAGTCATTTAAAAAAAAAATTATGAGAACCTCAGCATAGTGTAATATTTTTAGTGACCCATTTGGGCCTAGTTGATGCCAAACATGAGAAAAAAAAATTGTTAAAAATATATATAAAATAAATCACAAAGATATGAGAAGGAAATTAGAAGGTTTCATGTTAAAATAAAAGTGGCTTTTTTTTGGGTTGGGGGACAGCTTGTAGAAATATAATTTAAAGGTGTACGGTGTACCCCACCTGGCGGAAAAAACGTAAGCTCCGATAATCAGGTACAAGACCACCGATTTGAGTAGTAGAAGCAAAAGCATATCCTTGAGTTGGTCTCAAAGGTGAATTTCTCCTGTCAATCTTAAAGGTATACTTCAAAGATGAAAGTAAACCATGTCCAAGCTGCCTCCTTATTGACCTGGATGACATTTGTGATGGATCCGTTAAGGTACGCCAATGAAGATTGTAAGCCAAATCATGGTTCCTATATGATATTAGGCCAAGAGATAGGCCCAATGATCGCTCTTTGTATGAAGAAAACTTTAGCCAATCTTGGGAAAGCAGAGATACTCGAGCCAGCATGGGAGTTACCAATCCTTTGAATCTGGGGAAGGACACACCAGCACTAACCTCTGATGTTTGGTCCCAGCCATAAGCGAAAGAACCATCCCAAAGGTCCCCATATCCAAAGAAGTTTTTCAGCTTGAGTGATCCTTCAAGTGATGAAGATCCAGCCTACAAAAGCATATTACAATGTCAAAAACCATATAAGAGGCAGAATACCTATATATCTGTAGTTCAGTACACATCGCAAATGCACATCAGATAGCATATTCAAATCGCACAGAAAATTAAGCAGTATGGCTGCTTGAAGAAGCCAATGTAATCATTAGAGGATCACAAAAATTGACTGAAAGTTATTTGTGGATCTGTCTAGATATACAAGTGTAAGGCAGAATATGCTTATCTACTTACTTTTGGCTATATGTGAGCACATAGGTGCTAGTGTAATTCAGCACACTTGATATATTTAGGGAAACACCTAGATGAGCAAGAATTCATAAACATGGCGAGCCTCATCCAAATAGTGCAAAGGCAACATAAAAAACAAATATATCTTTAAGGCCTTACAAATTTACAGATTCAAACACATTACCACTACATGATAAGAACATGCAAGACAGATTCTATAAATTTTTAAAATGCCGTTTTGCATTGTATCTCGAATTCTTGTGCACGCTAAAGTAATACATCAACTGTACTATATAATGGGAGGAGCAAAAGATCAAGGTGCAACTAATATCTTAAATGCAAACTCATAAAAGGGTAATTGAATACAAAAAGGCCTGTAGGTTACCAACCTTTGTTTACTGGCACATTACAATGGTAATGCACCATGTTTCGAACACGAGTGTCTATGACATTTATCACATTTCACAATTTAGATTTTGTAAATGATCAACTTAAAACATAGATGATTGAGACTACAGGTGCAATATGGTCCAATGTAACCCAATATACAATTTAATCTGACCTATGGGTTAGGTTGTTTTGGTTTTCAAGTTTGCTGAGCTCAGTCTCAGTTTGGCATGCCCACATAAGGACTTTCACTAAGACTGAAATCCTCAATTACTTTGTGAATGTCAATGCCTTTGAACAGAAGTTAGTCTTCTTTGTAATTGTATTATTGTTGTTCTTCCATACAATTAATTTCAGTGAATATTTTATAATTTACAGGAATGCATTCTCTAGTTTTTTAGATATATGTATGCGTATTGTGGGTACTAGGTCCACTAGGAACATCTTTGACACGTGTTAAGCTCTCTTTGGCCCTTAACTAGACCGTTGTGCAATGTGGACTACATCTACCCAATCGCCCATTAAAACATCTACCAATCATATGGTGATGTGTCTCCTTGCTAGGGCGATTGTGTCAGTTCCTCATGAAAGTGAATAGTAAAGTTTACCTTAGCTCCGAACCTGGGCAAAGTCCCAAGGCCATATTAAGATTGCCTCCTAAGTGAGTTGAGGAAATCTATTCCTTGAGTTACATTCTTCGAGTTGATCTCATCTTGAGTTCCTTGACTTAGTTCATGTTCTGAATCAAAGGCTTGTGCCCGATAACGAGGTAATCCTGAGAAGGCTACACTTTCCTTGAGCTAATGTTAGTTCCCAGACCTAGCCCGTGTATACCTAGACTTCCATTTCATACTTATTATCTAAGTTACCCTACCATCAAATGTTTGCCTAAGGTCTGAGAGCAAACCTTAGGAGGCACATAGAGCCTAATGTACAGCAATGCTGTGTGACTATCTTGTAATATCATAATCCCTTCTATGGGATTCTTAACGTTGTGTGGCTTGGTGGCTAGAGTTGGGGGCTCACCAAGGTTTGCCTCGTGCAGTACCACGACAATCCTTAGTCCTTCTAGAAAAAGAAAGATTATTAGATTACTCTCAGGACATGTGGCACCAACCCCACGATTCTTTCCAAACCATGTAGTTACACCACCTGATATCTAATAACACCACGTGCATCACTTACTATAAATAAAGGCAGCTTGTTCCCCAATCTAGTAATGCCTTTTGAAGACAGTGCATAGGGTGAACATTGCGCAGTACCTGTTGTACCACGCCTATCACTCTTGCCATTATTTCAATGGCTCCTCTTGTGAGCAACACATGTAACAACAATTCATCAACTGGACCCTCTTTTCTTCAAGTCGTCTGTTGTGAGGATTTCTTCTAATACTGCTCCCAAACCAAAAACAAAAAAAAAAAAAAATCACCTTTAAAGGAGCCTTTGTTCTCCAAATATTCTTTGAAGGAAACAAGGCCTCCCTTCCTTCTGATAGCACATCATAAAAAGACTGGAAAGAAAATTCTCCCCTTATCCACTCTCCATCTCATGCTATTTTTCTCACCTAGCTAGTGCCAGCCACATGCATTAGGGTCAGTGGTACCACTAATGATCAAAGAGAGAGTTGTGTGCTAATTTCTTAGCATATGTGAGTGGTGGATGGCCCCGTGACATGATTAGTTCACATTAGTTCTTTCAACCTTAAATGATAACAATAGCACAAGCCACGTGATTACCAACTAGACTCTCCAATGCAGATTTACATGATCCCCTACAATTTATAATCCATAATTTCTCATATAATCAGCTCATTGCATCTGATACTCTATTTACCAATTAATGCAAAAAAAAAAAAAACTCATGGTCAACTACTCAAAACCTACTCCACTGTCGGTTAACTCAAGAAAACACATTGACTATAAAATTCCTTCATTGCAAATTATAACCAATAATCAGCCAAATCCAAATCAAAACACGATGTCATAGATTCAGATATATTCATACAATTATATAGAGAGGGTGACAGAATACCTCAGGCTTTGAGAATATGCCAATATCGCCGGTAAGAGGATTTTTGGTCTCGACAACTTCAACAATGACATTCGCAGTCCCCGGTAACTCAGGTGGCCCCGAATCGAGTGTAATGTTGACGGAATCGAAGATTTCGAGACGGTGAAGCCGATCATTTGCAATAGTCGCAGCCTGAAGAAGCTCTTGCATTGAGGTGGCATTCTTGAGTCCTTCGACTTCAGCTTCAATCAAGGAGTCCTTGGTCTTAATGTTGCCCTTGATCAACAGGTCGTGGACTCGAAGGGGCACTCTCTCCCTCGATATTCGATTGAATAGATTTTCCATTTTGGCTCTCTCCGAACGCATTCTCGATTCTCCAGTCAAATTTTCTTCTTCTTCTTCTTCTTCAAAGTCTTCATCATCCTCTCCATTCGAGGGTTCTTCATCTCCTTCGTCAACGATAGGCAGTTCTGAGATCGGATTCCGCTGTTCTTCGACTGAGACGACCATGGATATAGAAAGAGATGGGAGGCCTTAGTCGGAACTCGGAAGCAAGAGGAGAAGGGAACTCAGAAGAGGGTTCTCCTTTGACTTTCTTTGTTTTAATTATACTGAAATATTATCAATGAACACATTAAAAAATTTAAAAAAAAAAAAAGACAAATAAATAACTTAAAATAAAATAGAAGAAAAATAGAGTAAAATAAGAAAATGATTATCTTCTCATCTACATGTCATTTGAATGATAAAAAGAAAAATTATTTGAGAATTATATTTATTTTATTACAATAACCCTAATTTGTATCACAGATATTTAACTATTTATTTGATTTTTTTAAAAAAAATTATCAAATGACAATCTTTTCTTTCTCAAATATTACCCTATTTCAATTTTTTTATCTTTTTTCTTCAAATTTTTTCATCTAAACAACTCTTAAAAAATCTTTAATAGAACAAGTTTAGAGATAGAATAAAAGGGTTAGAGTGAGAAAGGGAAAAAAAAAAAGAGTAATGTTAGTCATACTTTTATATTTATCAAAAGTGTTTACTTTCATGATTTGACAGTGTTGTATTGGTTGAATATCACATCAGTCATATGACATGATGTGATATTCAACTCAATACAATACTAACAACTTATGAAGATAAAACACTTTTAGTAAAATTTTTAAATAAGTCTAACATTATTGAAAAAAAAAAAAAAACTCAATATCATGTTATGTCTCAATTATATTTAAATTATATAAATATTTTTTATTTTTTTGTATATTCTCTTAAATACTTCTACAATTGTACTATTAAGTGGAATTGCATGAATGGAAAACTTAGGGTGAATCCATTTTACAATTCTATCATGAAAATTCATAAATTTCAGCACAATAGGTACAAAGCGCTATCTCATAAACCTTCTTAAAAATCTTTATAGCACAGATAAGCATGGTAGATATTTTGTTTATATTTTAAGTAAAGTATACTAACCTCACATAGGTAAAGTATAAATACACACATTTTTTGGTCTTTTTGAAAATTGCAATCATCTCTTCTTAATTCATTGACCAATTGAGGTTGTTAACATACAACTTAAATTTTACCAGTTTCGAAAAGATGGACGAGCCAAACTTGGTTGAAGTTTGTATGATAAAGAATTGACTAAGTTTGTGTTAAAAGTTCTATATGAACATTAGCAAACATTGAGCTTGAGAATGGTATTTTTTGTTTACAGTGACTTTGGAAAAGCTTCTATTCAACTTGGCTCCACATATAATTTTTGTCAGGAGTATAATTCGGGTGGGCAGACTCAAGCTAAGTTGTGTCAAGTCCAACTTAAGACTTAAAACATTAACTTGAGTTTAAACTTGACAATTTAACTCGATCGCTACTCGAATTAAAATTCATCACTATTCGGTTCAATCTAAATCCAACGAATTTTCAACAATTTAGATTATCATCTTTTTATATAAATTTATTGATTACATATTAAATGTTCTAATAATTTCTCTTAGTTTATTCTTAAAAAAAAAATTAAAACCATTAAAATAATTCCTTCAAAATAATTTACTTTTAAAAAAATGTTAAATATCAACAAACTTTTACAATTATTAAAATATAAATAATAATAATAATACTTGTAAGAAATTTATATTAATCTAGTAATGTATGAACTAAAGTATACAAAATATACTAGATAAAATATTAAGTTGAGGCTTGGGTCGGGTTCGGATTTCTAAAGTTTCAATCAAAATCCAATCTTAATTTAGACCGAACTTAAGTTTTTTTGTTCAAGCCCATCCCAAATTATACAAAATGAAACCTAAGCCCTAAATAATTCGAGTTGAGCTCGGGTTAGTCCGTTGAATATGCAGCCCTAGTTTTTGCTACATAATCATTTTATAAAAGGGGCAATGGGCTTAGGATATTCCAATCTTAGCCTAGGCTCAACTTCAAGTATAAACTCAGCTTGACCCATTTTCAATTAAAGTTTAGCCTGAAATCTAGTAATTAAGTTGAATAGGTGGGCTTCGGGCTTGTTCAAGCCTCAACCATATTAACAATTATATCCACAAATTTGACATCCATCACTTATTTTTCCCCCTCCCATTTTATCTTTCATTTCCTTCCTCACCAACAATGTTATTCAAAATATAAGATAAATGTGTTAATAAATCACATTAACAGAAATTTGGGAGGAAGTAAAAAAGAAAAAGAAATATAAGTCATGTTTGGTAAGACAAAAAAGGGAAAGCGAGAGAATTCTTAATCCTATTGAATCGTCATTCATAACAACTAATTTTTAACAAAATAATGTTTATCAGTTTCCCTCACATTATTAAAATGATGTTTTTCTTTTATGTCCTTCCTCCATATTTTTCACAAAAAAGCTGAATTTATCATTATATTTTCATTTATTTTTCTCTTTTTTTATTTTTTCACACAAAATTAAGGCTAACAATATTCATTCTTTTCAATTCTATCATAATTAATGTTATTATTTTCTTTCATTTTTCTCCTAATATTACAAACAATTAAGTAATTGTAAAAGCTCATTATTTTAGGTGTAATACTATTTTGCCCAAAATTTGGGTTCCATAATTTTCCTTTAGTTTTTTTGAAAAAGCTTAGTAAATTGTGAGTGTTAAAACCTCTATTACTCATCCTTTTTTTTACTATTCCTACTAATCATTCATCATCTTTCTCTTGTGGATTTCAAATTAAGTAAACAATATTATTGAATTACTGTCTATTATATATTTCAACCATTTTTTCTATTGGAATAATGTTATCTTTGTTATCAGATTTTATCAAATTTATTTATCTGCTGACGTGATTTTACAAATGGCTAATTAATGTAACTTTTTACTATTTTCGGATGCTAGTTAAAGAAGTCTTTTAGTACTAGACAATAAAACATCTTAATGTTAGATAATGCTAATACGTACTAAGGGACTGCATTCACTGATATCTACACATATTAAAAGATTATATTACCTAAAACTTAAACAATTACGTCAATAAATAAATAAATTTGATAAAATCTCATTATAATAATAACAGTATATTTTAAAATATATTAGTTCATCTCTAATCTTAAAATAATACTTAAAATCTGAACGAATCAAATCAAAGAATAGTTTATTTTTTAAAAAATCAAAGGACACTTCTTAAGTAATTCAATTTAAAGAATTCCAAAGAAGTATTTATATTTTCAAATAATGTGCTGCTCTGTGCTTAGGCAGGAAGAGCGCCTCCAAAGTCCAAACTTAAAAGGCAGACAGCGCTCTACAAATTCAAATTAGGTCTTGGTCCCATTACCGCCACACCCGACAGTGTCAATATCCATCAAACCATGGCGAGTAGTAACAGTACTCTCCATAACGATCTCTTCTCTTCATTGATTTCAGACATCAAGACCTACACAGGCAAAGACCCTCTCATTCCATGGCTCAGGTAAGAAGAACACAATCAAACCCATCTCTCTATTTATTCCTTCTTTATCTGATTTTCTATCATTTTTTACATTGCCGGATGCGTGCGTATTTATATGTCTCGAATGTTTATACAGAGGGATCCGAAAGATGAGAGATTGTCTGCCTCCTCGGCTTCTCAAAGAAAAGCTCCCTCGGTTCCTTCAGAAATGCGCTCAGACCTTCGAGACGGATCGGCGTTATTCGAATGACTTGCGGTATCTTCGCGTTTGGTTGCAATTGGTAACTAACTAAAACTAATTATCACTTGCTTTAGATTTTTCTTGATTTTGATTATGGGTCGTTCTGCTTTTGATGTATTTCTTCGTGTCATGTTCCGAATGCCTGTTTGGGTGCTGGGGAAAGTGTAGGAAAAAGAGAAGGGAAAAAAATTAAATTTTGATCTTAATGCAATTTTTTTTTTAAAAAGCTGTAAGTTACCATATGTCTGCTACTTGTCTTAGTTGAGTTTGTTCTTCTATTTCGTGGGAAGAAAAGGCAGGAGCCAATACGACATATAATTTTGTTTCTTGTATACAGCCTTTATTTGTTGAGCGGCAAATGGAGTTTGAGTGGAACTTATTCCGATTACATATAAAAGACATGCACACTTACATTGTCCCATTGGGCCACGAAGCCTCAACCTTATTTCTGGTTCTCTCTGTGAGGTGAAGGAGATACCACTCAAGCTAATTATATTCATGTACTTTTTGTTGCTCGTGTAGATGGATTTTGTGGATGATCCAAGAGCAGTACTAAGGACAATGGAAACAAATCGCATTGGGACAAAGAGGTCACTGTTTTACCAGGCCTATGCTCTTTACTATGAGAAGTTAAAGAAGTTTGAGGAGGCTGAAAAGATGTACCATTCAGGGGTGCAGAAGTAAGCAATCTACATCTTTTGTAACTTGGCAGCAGCCTTCAGTTTTGATGGGAAAATGGGATTATTATATCTTGTTTTTGTTTGCATTCTAAGGGACAAATTAATGATTTGGAATGAATCCATGTACAAAAAAAATGGAGTAATTGCAAATTATCATTTGATAATCTCACACATAAAAATTATATCCATTTCAAATTGTATCGCATAGAGTCTGCCACCAATGTCCTTATATTATGAATTATTGTGGGAGGTTGAGGATTAAGCTTCATTGAGATTTTTACCTTAGTTGCTCGGTGAAACCCCATCTGCAGCAAGCTGGTGTGGATTTTTTTTTTTTTTTTGGGGGTTTGGGGGGGGGGGGGTGATGTTTCATACTTTTTTGTCTTGACCAAAAAGGAAATAAAGAAAAATGTACCGGATGTTTCTATATACATGTTTCTCAAGTTCATCTATTCTTTGCCATGTATATGGACCTGCCTCCTGTTTTATTTCTTATTTGAACACAGTTAAGATCTTGTTACTTACTTGGATCTTTCTTCAGTAACAAATAATTTTATAAGAACAGAAAGATGGGTGTACAGTATACAGACATTTCTTGGAACATGAAAATGATTTGTTCTCATGTGATGTCCAAATGCCTCTTTGCAAGTTTCTTACTCCCCATTCCACTCTAATTTTTTGGTTTAATTCAAAGATCATGCTCTGGGGCTATTATTTGTAGAAGTGTAATGCTGACCTATGGAAGACTATGTTAGCCAATTTGCAGTGCCGTGGATTTTCATTTAGGCATTATAATAGAGGGTATCTTTGTTGATTGTAGGATAAAGTTCTTCTAATTCATTCCAAAATGTTGTCTTAAGGATGACATCGATCCAGATTAATGTTATGAGGAACACAGATCGTTATAGTACGTAGAACGGTAACATAATATGCTACGTGCTCTAAATGTAGTACGATATGGGGTAGGCTTATGTAGATGACAGGTGGAATATGATGGGATAACTCTAATTGTAAAAGTATGTCCTCCTTTTTACCTGAAGATGAATAATGAGTTTTAATATCATTGAAGTGTAAAAGTTGTTCATATAATTATTAAAATTTATACTTAATAAAAGAAGTTATGAAAATTTATTATATTAGAATGAAACATGTGAAACGATTGAACTAAACATATCTATTTGTGTTGATGTATTGATTTTGTAGATCCTTTCTTATTATTTTTCAGAAAAATAAGAAGAAATTTCTTGGATCACCAAATTTAGTGTTATGGAACAAAATTGTTCTCTATTTTGGAACATGCATACCAAAATGAGGATTGTTGGGGATTAGTGTTTTTGTGGTAACTACGATATAGATGTTTCAAACTTTCAAGGGTATTAGAGCCTCAGTTAAAATCGTTATCATTAAAAGTATAACTAAAATCTTATCCACCTAAATTGATCCATTCATGTTGGCTACTTCTTTACTAATTTACTTGCTCTTAGATTCTTAGTGGCTTCTTTACTATTTTACTTGCTCTTAGATTCTATGTTTTTGAACATTGGCACTTTTCTTCTTTTAATTTTGAGCAGTTCTTTATGGTGTTCTATCCAATTGTATCATGCAAATTCTTCTATCTTCTTATGCCATTCTTGAAGTTGGGGGATGGGGAGAGGGGATTCCCAAGGTTTTAAGTAACAATCGTGGTCATCGTAACCATAATGGTCGCAATGATGTGGATGCAGGAGTGTAATGGATGTAATGTAATGAATGAGGTTTATGAAGCATGTACACTCTAATTTGACTCATATATTAGTGTCGGATACATCTGGGACATAGACACATTCAAACATAATTCAAACATGTGAAAAGATTTCCATTTTTTTTTCTTCTGAATTTCGAACACGTTAGGGACATGTTTTATGATTTTTTTTCTTTTTTTTTTTCCCCCTTTTCTGGTTATATATATTCTATATAGTAGATAGCAAATTTGCTTTGGAATTTGGATCACGAATGTTAATAATTAAATGAAGAAGTTTTTGAATTCGTATTAAATGAATTTTTTTTTTGGTTAGATCTTTATTGGTGGAAATTTATTGGCCACGTGGGTTTCTTGTGATGAGGATTGGTAAAAATTTATTGCTCACGTGGGTTTCTTAGCTTTCTTGATAACGTCATCAAGTGATAAGTTTGTTGTGGATTGGTAAATTTGGAACCTAATTGATATATGTTTTTTTATTCTACAAGTAGTTAGGTAATCTTTATAAATAGTACCTACGTATAGAGAGAGTGAGAGAGTCTCCTTGGGTTCTTGGGCACGATGTAGCTACTAAGGTTTATTTTGTGAGTGGAATGAAAAGGTTTCATTTTTTTAACCTACAGTGGTTGTGGGTGTTCTTCATGTTTTGAGAGTGTGGGTGTACAAGAGTTTAGGTTTTGAGTTATAAGATTTAACTTAGTGTATGTTGTATTGGTTTCTCTCATAATTAAGAATGGTTCTCTCTCCCGTGGATGTAGGTAGTGATTTTGCCGAACATCGTAAATTCTCGTGTGTTCTTTTCTTTTTTCCTTTGTTTATTATTTTACTTTTCATTTGGTGGTGTGCTCAAATCCTAACAAGTGATATTAGATCTCGTGGGGTATGTGGGTGATTTAATAACAAGTGGTATTAGAGCCAAATGGTTTGTTTGGGGAATTATCATTGAGATCCCGAATGCACGAGAAAGGTAATCTGAAAGAAGTAGGATTATAGTTGCATGCGATAATTTAGAGATTTCCTCACAATCTCTTGAGATATTGGCTCTTTGGATTGTGCGACATTTGTCCCAAAGATGCATTGGGTCTAATCCCTCTAAATTGGATATACTTTATGGGATGCAGGTGTTTTTGATGGGGATCAAGGACCTCATGGACCATTTATATTTGATTTAGGAGGATATTATTTTATTTATGTAAATTTTATCTTATTCTATTTTTAAGATTTAGTTTATCTAGGATTTGTTTGATTTGGTTTAGGATAAGCTTTAGTTCCTTATTTTTAGGATTTGGTTATACTTTAAATGTCCCTATACAAAGGGATAAGGCATATTGAATTACGGAAACTTGAATGAACTGCATCAAGAATATATTTTTCCCTCATATTTCTCTCTCTATCTCTTTTTCTCTTCCTATTTCTTCCTCTTTTCTCTTCCCTTTTTGCTCTTCTTAAATCTCTTCCTACTTAGTATATCTTGTTTTCTCATAATAAAGAATGGGTCTTTCTCTAGTGGATGTAGGCAATTATTTTGCCGAACCACACTTTTCTTTTTCTTTTGTTTATTATTATTTTTTGATTTGGTGGTGTGCTTAAATCCTAACAAGTGATATTAAACCTTGTAGAGTATGTGGGTGATTTTATAACAATTTTGATATTTTAATAATATTGTTGTGATTTGTGTATTTTTATGCCAATTTTGATTGAAATAATGTTAGGTTTTTATTATATTGTTGTATAAAAACATAAAAAAATTCAATGTGTCTCTGACATATTTGCCCTATTTTTTTGAGAAACATGTGTCCGCGTGCCTATGTCATATCGTATGTGTCATGTGTTTGTATTCGTACTTCTTAAGATTCAACTATTGGGAGCATGATTTTTTTTCATCACACAATTCCCCAAAATTATATCAATGCATATGTTTTAATCACCAAATTCCATATCGTTGGGTTTTTAGTGATTTTAATGAATTTTTTAAATGTATAAAGATGTTTTTTTTTATGGAAATTGAAATTTATATTGAATTTTAAGTTGTAAGAGAAGTGCACTATTTATTATATTTCACGAATTTTATGAATACAATGTACTTCTTGGAAATAATTTAAATATATAGATGTTAACCACTAACCATAAATAAGAAAAACATTCTAAATAAATAATAATAGAAACATAATAAAATTGCGAAATTAAAAATCAGAAAATAATAAAAAAATAAAAGGAAAATCATCATTGAGATATTACTAGGTTCTAATCCTAGCTCTCACTTCATTCAAGTATATATTGTAAGATCTAATGATTTTAAGCTAATAGAAATGGAAAAATGAAAAAATAATTGAATTACCCATTACATCAAAGAACCCAACCTTTAGATCCAAAGTAGAAGTAAATATTTTCAAATTTATGAGCATTTTGCATCAGATCTAAGCATAAATGAGTTTTTTTTGGAGTATTGAAAACCCTAATCTATCAAAAAAAGGGGAAAACATAAGGCAAAATGCCCATTTTATAGTTGTCAGGCAAACAGGCTGTAATGGCCGTTATGGTGCTATAAACAGGGAAGGAGTTTTTCTATTTCCTGCCATAGTTGAGTAGGCCAGCAACTGAAAGACAGATCAGTTCAGCCATGAAATCCATTCACCCTGCGATTATGGCGTGTAATGGTAGTGGCAAGTGCCGTGACACAACGTAATACCTGTTATGTTAAACCCTGGGGGTGGTCCTCTTGGACTTCTCTTGCAATCATCTTCCTCACACAATTATCATGGAGAAAATTTAAAAATAGTCATTATTTTGGGTTGATAAAGAAAACTGTGCTTGACTATCCATTATGTCACTGGAGGTTTTGAACTCATTGTCATTGTGTGGTTAATTCTGCTCTGAAATTGGTGAATAAATTATTTATTTTCTGATGAAATTTCTCCATGTAAGCATATGGAAATAATTTTACCTAGTTTAACTGTGCTGTGAACTAGAGCCATATTCACCTTCATGAACTACTGAACAGCCTTGCAGAGCCCATTGATGAGTTGCAAAAATCATACGAGCAATTCCTTCATCGGATGAAGTGCCATAAGAATAAAAGAATCCAGGTTGTGTTTTTGTTACTGTCATGTAACGAGCTTTTTTTCTGTTGTCTCCAAGATGCCTTTATTTTCTAACCATGACTGAATCTCCCACAGTGCCAGGAAAGGAGAACTGCCAATAGGCCTCTTTCTGCTGGGAGCTGCCCTCGTAATATTGACGAGACTAAAGAAAACAATCAGAATATATGCGGAGTTGATGATAGGCCTACAGGAACTTGGACTAAGGAATCTTTGTCTGAGACACAACGTAGCTGTAAAAATGTTGAGAACAAGAGTGTATTGGAAGAAAGCTCTTGGAATGAAATGGCAATGTCAGAATCTATCCATACCGGAGTTGCTGTAAGTTCATGTGATGCTGAACTATCCAGAGGTGCATCTATGAAGAAGGGTGTTATGGGAGATACTGGACATGGAAGCTATTTTAAACAGCAAGTTGGTACTGAAGCGGAATCATATGAACCTAGCAAGTTTTGCAGTGATGATACAGTAGTGGTAAAGTTTGTAGACACTGCCATTGTTGGAAAGTCTCGAGCAGAAGATGCATGTCATCATGGTCTGGTGGAACCTACAATAAACACTAAAGAAGCCTTGAACGCCATTAATAGCATGTTTCGAGAGCCTTTAGAGCTGGCAGTTGTTGGTAGGAGATCACGTAGAAGCCAGCACAAAGCCGATCAGGGTTTGAACAATGGATTTGAGGTATTTGTTGATGAAAACTTGGATTATGAGATTGGATCATCAAACCAAAATGTTGAGAAAGGATGTTTACTGCCACAATACAATAGATCTCAAATTCAACAGCCTCTCCAAGAACCACTTCAAATATATATTGATGACGAGGAAAACAACGAGGTGAAACAGAGAGTTAATGAGAAAGAAAACTTGGAGAAGAGTAAAGTTCAACAATTGACAGAAGATGCTATAATTTCTACTTCACATGTAAATGCTTTTGTTTTTCCAAGTCCAAAGGATCTTCCATCAGAATTGTCCGATGATGTGGATGCAGAAAAGTCACCTCAAGCAAGAATTAGAGAAGATACAGTTGTTCGTAGGTTTGTAGGGTCCACCATTTCTGATGAGCCAGAGGTGGAAAATGTTTGCCATCATGGTCTAGTAGAACCTACAATTAACTTAAAGGAGGCTATGGATGATATAAATAGCATGTTTGGGAAGCCGATAGATTTTGTAAGGACCCAAAGATCGAAGAAGCAGGACAAAGAACCAGCTAGGAAGAATAATTATGGCGGGTTTGTAATACTTCCTGATGATGAATTGGACTGTGAACAAAAGCAATCCTGGCCAAGCTCATCTGCCAAAAATGAAAGTGATCTGTTCGAGCCAACTGTTTGTTCAAAGGAAGCATTGGATGCGATAAACAAGATGTTTGGAATGCCATTGGACTTTTAAGGACGTGGTAAGTGCTATTTGTGCACTTGCTAATTTAGCAGTTGATTTATGATTGGTTATGCTATGATTTTGATCTGGTTCACATATTTGAACCGTGAAAAGTGTGAAGCAGATGATTTTTTTTGCTCGTTTGTCTTTGTAGTGTGTTTTGTGCTTTCATATTGCAGTAAATAAAACCCAGATATTTCTGAATATAAACTGTTTTTGTCATCTTTAAATGTTTAAATCATGATTGTTAAAATCCCGATCCGGATCTTACAATTTTACGATCCAAAAATACCCAATCCATCCGGATCCCATCAAAAATCACTAGAGGGTAGAATCCTTATAAAATCCTTACACAGGATCGGATCGAGAATCGTAAGATTCTATAGAATGAGAAAACTAATACAAATTAATATTTTTTCATCTTAAGGATCCTTAAAAAGACACAATAAATAAGTTTAAAACAAATGAAAAATATGAAGAAAAAAAATTATAATAAACATTTAGAGTACAAAAGCTTCCACTAATCCTAATATTTTTATAGTACATTAGCCTAAAGCAATTTTTTAAATGGCAATATCGAATCCATACTAGTCATAATAAAGAGTTAAATGAATTAAATTAACTAGTATAACATTTAACCAATCTAAAGCAAATTAAAAGAGTCGTTCAAAAAGTCAAAACATAAAGAAAGTTATGACAAAATTGTATTACTTAGGATGTTTAACTAAACATTGGTATTTATTTTATAGTATTATTATGGTTTTCAGGTTGTAAGTTATCAAAGATACATGCAGAACAACATGATATGGCTATATTGTAGGATCAATAAAATTGGTAGAATCAGGAGTCAACTTGGGATCCTAGTGACCCTCCTATCGATCAATTATAGGCTCCTGATTTTAACAACCTTTTTTTAAAACTTAAAATGTGAAATAGAGATGTAGATAATGACATAAAAAACATCAACAAACTTAATAGTTTATTTAGGAAGTAGAACAAAAACTGAGCTTAGACATTTAACAAAGCCTTAATCAACACTGGACAGGGAACAAAAGGACAAATAAACTGAAAGTAAGAATAACAATTAATCAGAAGTTAAGGATAATTGGTAGTAAATTCAGGGTTGAGCGGTGGGAGTGCAGTGAGCTGGATGGAAAGCCAACGGTCCAGCAGTGTAGATCACAGCTTTGTAACTCTTTCCAAACAATCTCTTGTTCTCATAGCGGAGTGGGGAACCATTGAGTCCATAATTTACGTTGGAGAGGAGGTTGCAGCTTTCTAGTGGAGATGAAACGAGTTTCACTTGGCATGAGTGGAGGGGATGGTCCAACAAGTAGTGGCTCATCTTAAAGCCTTGTAGTTGTGCGTAGAAGTACCCGCGTGCATCTGTTTCGAATGTCTTATAGTAGCTGACTATATTTCTGTGGTCTTTGCAGATAACACTAACTTTAGCTGCAGGGATGGACTCTGCCCCAGCCAAAGACCATGTTCCATAGTGCTCACAGCTCTGGCAGTAGACCATACCTTCCACCACCACATCTACATTCTTCACTTCAATGGCAGTTATGGAATGGAAGGCCAGCGGGAGCAGGAGCACTGAGATGACAATCATGAGTTGGCTGCTTGCCATCTTCTTGAAGGGTTGATTGAGCTTTGGAGACTTGAGTAGATTGCTCTGTTTGATGAAGAGAAACTTGGAAGGGGTGGTATATATAGTTTTTTTGTTTATGAGAATATTAATGTTTTCTGAAGTTTTGGGATTGACGTGGTGGCTACTAAGCTGCATTTCAGAAGCTTTTGTTGTTCAAAATTGTTGTGGTCGTGAAGGCCACTTTCATTTGTCTAATATTTATCATATTCTGGTGATTGTCTCAATTCCTGAGATAAACTGGGTGGGTTTTATTTAGGGGTGGCAGTTTCAGGCCCGGTCTTTCTGGCTTGTCCTGTGTAAAGTTAGGCTTTTGATGTAGTTTTTGGCATTGGGCTGGGCCAGGCCCTCTTATAATGGCTTGAGTTTATTTTTAGGCCAGGTTTGGGGTCCTCTTTTCCTTTGTCGGGGAATTTTGATAATATGATTCAATGGTAGATTCGGCTGTTATAACAAGCTCAAATTTCTCATAACTAGTCTGCAATCTGCCTGCTGGTTGGTTCTGAAACTTTGATTCACTTCCATTGCAGCTGAGGCTGAGAACCTGACAGACACAGACGCGACTCATCTTGGGGTAAGTTTTGCAGCATCAAGTGGCGGGATGAAGATGAATTTTTGACCCAACCAATGTAGTTTATTTTCTTTTTATCCATGCAGTTTTTTAGTTAATTATCGGACCATTCATTTTTCAAATGTGTCTTTTCAAAAAATACTTTCGAACTATTTTTTCAATAGAAACATCTTTTCAAAAGATGTTTCTAGAGTTACCTTTTTTGGATGATTTTTTATTTAAATACATTTCTTTAAAAAATGTTTTTAAAAATTACATGCGTTTAAAAAATAAGTATTAAGACAGTATGGGCCATGAAAATTAATAAAAAAAAAAAGTATGGATGACAACAAAAATTCATAAGATAGTTTATTAGTAATTTTCTAAAATCTCCCTTTTTAAGCTATCTGCAGAGGTAAAACCCCTCGTCCCATTTTCCCTCTCCTTCCATATTCTCATGGTTGG
>CM018037.1:28649075-28761575 GCA_008638375.1 Nyssa sinensis | reverse complement strand
GAGTTAACCAAACTCCAGCAAATCGGTTCAGTACGTGACTATCAGACTCATTTTGAGAAGTTGTTAGCTAAAGTCGGATACCTTCCTCATAATCGTCAAGTTAGTTGTTTCATTAGTGGGTTGAAAGATTCCATCAAAGCTGATGTATTAGCTGGGTGTCCTGCATCTTTATCATCTGCAATTGGGTTGGCTAGCCTTTATGAGGCCCGCAATGCTGCGCAACGACGTATTGTGTCAACACCTGATCCGAAGAAGGTGTTCCCGACAAACAAAGATACAACAACCAGCAGCTCACATCCCCCGGTCAGATGACTATCACCAGCTGAAATGCAAGAGCGACACGTGAAAGGACTATGCTAAAATTGTAATGAAAAGTTTGCTCCTGGTCATCGTTGCAAAAAGTTATTCTTGCTCGAAGTTTGTAATGTAGAAAATGATGGAGATGTTGTAATGGATGTAGAGGCAAATGGTCAAGAAGCATTAGACGATATGCCTGTAATTTCTTTGCATGCTATGTCTAGTTCACGAGCATCAGATATAATAAGGATAAACGGGAGCATTGGGCGCATACAAACCATTGTTTTGGTGGACTCGGGAAGCACCCATAACTTTATAAGTGAAAGTCTTGCTAAAAAAGTGGGCTTAAAACCTATGAAGGGTGGTCAATTCGAAGTTATGGTTGCATCAGGAGAGCGACTATCCAGTCAAGGAAAGTGCACGGATGTAAAATTAATTTTACAAGGAATACCTATTTTGTGGATTTCTATTTGATTCCATTAGAAGGATATGATATTGTTTTGGGCACACAATGGCTCCGTACACTTGGTCCAATCTTGTGGGACTTTGCTAAGTTACAAATGAAGTTCAAGGTGGCAGATGCAAAGGTGGCTTTACAAGGAGAATATTGTCCCAACGATCAGCTAGTTGGGGATTTAAAATTCATTCATGAAGCAAGAAAATGTAACAAGGGGTTCCTGTTCCAATTATTCTTCCTTGGGACTCAACTTTCGAATCCCATGGATGGCTACCAACCTCCACAACTGAAACAACTCCTGGTAGACTTCCAAGATGTCTTTGAAGAGCCAATTGGTTTACCACTACCAAGAGTTCATGACCACAAAATTCCCTTGGTAGCAGGGAATGGGCCGGTGTGTGTTAAACCTTACCGCTATCCACACTATCAGAAGGCTGAAATCGAAAGGTTAGTGGCCGACATGCTCTCCACAGGTGTGATAAGACCCAGTAATAGTCCTTACTTATCACCCATCATCTTAGTTAAAAAACATGATGGATCACGGCGTATGTGCGTTGATTATCGTGCTCTTAACAAGATTACAATTAAAGACAAGTTTTCGATTCCAGTCATTGATGAGTTATTAGATGAATTAAATGGGGCTAAAATATTCTCCAAGCTTGATTTGCGAAGCGGGTATCATCAAACTCGCGTGATACCGGAGGACATTGCCAAGACTACTTTCCGGACGCATCGTGGCCATTACGAGTTTCTAGTAATGCCGTTCGGCCTTTCCAATGCTCCATCGTCATTCCAAGCTTTAATGAATGAGGTATTTCAAGATTACTTGCGAAAATTTATCGTAGTCTTCTTTGATGATATTCTTGTATACAGTAAATTTTGGGATGAACATCTTCAACATTTGAGAACCACACTAGCTATACTAAGGTCTCACAAGTTATATGTTAAGAAAGAAAAGTGTCATTTTGGCCAAAGAGAAGTCCAATACCTTGGCCATGTAATTTCGGATGCGGGAGTTACCGCCGACCTAGAAAAAGTTGCAGCTATGAGGCACTGGCCTAAGCCCACTACGCCTAAGGCCATAAGAGGCTTCCTTGGATTGACAGGATATTATCAAAAGTTCATCCAGAACTTTGGCAAAATAGCTGGACCACTGACCAAAATGTTGAAGAAAGACGTCTTCCAATGGTCACCCATGGTTGAAGCAGCATTTCAGAAATTAAAGGAGTTTATGTCTACAACTCCTATGTTGGCATTGCCTAATTTTTCAAGCAAATTTATTGTGGAATGTGATGCTAGTGGATCGGGCGTGGGAGCCGTTTTAATACAGGATCGACCAATAGCATTTTATAGTCATGCATTAAAAGGAAAGAACCTGTAGCTGTCGACGTACGAAAAGGAAATTCTGGCGTTAGTATTGGCTGTGCAAAAGTGGCGTCCGTATTTATTGGGTCAACAATTTGTGGTGAGAACCGATCATCAAAGCTTGAAGTATCTATGGGTGCAGTCCATAACTACCATCGCTCAACAGAGATGGTTATACAAATTGATGGGGTTCGATTTTGTGATTGAATACAAGAAGGGAAAGGAAAATATTGTGGCTGATGCACTTTCCAGAAGAGAAGAAGAAATAAATGGAGAAAGAGAAGGGGAACTGATTGCTATCTCACAAACAATTCCAAATTGGATAGAAGCTATCAAGGAGGAAGTAAAGTCTAATTCAGTTTTGAGAGAACTGATTTAATGTATCATGAATTATGAAGTTGTGGGTCCATGGGAATTTAGAGATGGAGTTGTTTTCTTTAAGGAAAGAATTTATCTTGCTGCAGATTCTTCTTTAATTCTTGACATTATTGGGCAGTTCCATAACAGCACTCACGAAGGGTTCCAGAAGACTCTTTAGCGAGTTTGTGGAAGTTTTTATTGGGTGGGAATGAGAAGACATATTAGAGAATTTATTGCAGCCTGTGACATATGCCAGCAAAACAAGGCCGAACAACTTGCTCCTACGGGACTCCTCCAACCACTGCCTATTCCGAGTCAGGTATGGGAAGACATATTAATGGATTTCATAGATGGTCTACCTTTGTCAAAAGGGAAAACTACTATTTTTGTAGTTGTTGATAGATTATCGAAGTATGCACATTTTATTCCCATATCGCATCCATATACAGCTATGGGTGTTGCGCAAATTTTCTTCGATAATATTTTCAAGTTGCATGGGATGCCAAGAACAATTGTTTGTGATCGTGATCCTACATTCACAAGCTTATTTTGGTCAGAGTTATTCAAGATGAATGGTACTAATTTTAACTATAGCTCAGTGTACCATCCTCAAACAGATGGTCAAAGCAAAGTGGTGAATCGTACTGTAGAGATGTATTTACGATGTTTTACAAGTTCGCAGCCTAAGGAATGGAGTAAATGGTTATCGTGGGTAGAGTATTGTTACAATACTAGCTTGCATTCCGCCATCAAAACCACTCCCTTTGAAGTTGTTTATGGAAGAACCCCACCGACCTTATTGTCTTACGTCCCAGGTATGACTAATGTGGAATCCGTAGATCAACAATTATTGAGCAGAGATCAGGTTCTCATAGACTTGAAGGCCAGACTTCGGGAAGCACAGGCTCGTATGAAGAAGGTGTATGACGGACATCACAGAGAAAGGGAATTTGAAATCGGCGACTGGGTTTATCTAAAGCTCCAACCATGTCGGCAAACTTCAATTTCGATGCGGAAGAATGTCAAGCTATCTCCTAAGTATTATGGACCATTCAAGATTCTCAAGAAAATAGGAGCAATGTCTTATAAGTTGGAATTGCCACCTGAGTCGCGAATTCACATAGTGTTCCACGTCTCGTTGCTGAAGAAAAAGATTGGTGAAAAGTATCCTATTCAAGGTGAGCTTCCTGTTATAGAAAATGATGCAGAAACCTTATATCCCAAACCTCAAGCAGTTCTAGATCGTCGTCAGCGAAAGAACAAGGAGGAAATTCTCATACACTGGCAAGGACTTTCACTGGCTGAAGCTACTTGGGAGAATCTTGCCGCAATGCAAAAACAGTTTCCTGAGCATAGCCTTGAGGATAAGGCTATTTTTTAAGGAGGAGGGAGTTGTTACGTGCCTAACATTTCTTCCTATTTCGTTATTTACGGCTTATTGTTAAGAGTCATAGTTGTTGAATAAGTCTAGTCTAAGTTTTTAAGTTAGAACTAGTATCAAGGGATATTTTCCTATTTTGTTTTAATTCAGTTCTTGTAACTGCTTTTCCTATTTTCTTGCTTTGGTTGTTGCAGCACGTTAGATGCTATTGTAATCAATTGGCTATATAAGTCAATTGAAGTAAGGAATAAAGGGGTCTGTTATCATCAATTATCTTCAACACTTGTGTTGGCTTGGAGGTCAAAGGTTCCTCAATCAACCTTACTTGTTCTCAGTTATATACTTCTTCCTAATTCATCATAGGGAAGAAGGGAAACCACCCCCATTAACTTTTCTTATTCATTGTATTTAAGATTAGACTTTTCTTATTCAATGTATTTAAGATTAGACCTTAGAGAAAGAATTAATGATTTTTTTCTTCAAAATACCATTCAAGGGTTTATTTGAAAAAACCTTTTTTAAGTGCTTAAATTCTTATAATTTTGCATTCAAAAGAGGAAGAAGAAAATATATATATATATATATATATTAATAAGCATATGACTATATATTTCTTTATTTTTCATTTTAAATTCTCAATTGAAGGACATATTATAGAAGGGTTCTTAAGGTTGCTTTCCTTTCAATATTTTTTTGACAAGTAATATATATATATATATATAGAGAGAGAGAGAGAGAGAGAGAGAGAGAATGTCTTAAGAACTCTTGGAATTGACTGAAAAATAAAGTAAAAGTATTTTTAAAGGGTCTTAGTAAATATATAGATATCAGTTAAACAGTTACAACAGTTTATGCTCCATAATTCATTCATATATAAAACTCTCAAGTTATTCATATGACTACTTTATGAGGCATTAAAAAAGTTAAAATAAAAGAGTGGGAGAAAAAATTATCAAAATGAATAGAGAGATATGTGTTTACTGAATAAAAGAACTTTTATCAGGAACAGTTAAATTAAGATTTTTGTATAAGACTTATGAATAATATTTTTATGGTAATCATGTCAAAAATCATGTGCAAATATTTTGCTTAAAAATAATAATAATAAATTTATAAAATACACCCAAATGAGGCGAATTCCATGGATGAAGATTACAAATTTTTTAATTATAGCGAAAAAAAATATAGCTATTAGATTCAACTTATTCTTATTTTTTATTAATATTATAATTAAATATTTAAATATTTTTTATTTACCAAAAAAAACGTTTAAATTTTTATTCGTTGTTATTATTCAAAATACATATATTAACAATTTATTTTACAGGTTTTTAGAATTTAAATGTAAATTTTTTACTGAGTTTTAAATTTTTTCCACTGACCAAATCTTGGCTCCGCCCCTATATATATATATATATATATATATATATATATATGAAAGCCACTTTCCATTGAGAGAGAGAGACACAGAGATATGATCAGTTGAGAAGTAAAAGAAAAGCTGTAAAGTCAAGTAATGTGTCCATGATGGCAATTAGTATCATAAAATAGAAATGGTCCCTGTTGGCGGTATTTTCTTACAGTGCTGGTGGAGAGTCTCTTTTGACTTTAAAAGCAATGGAAATTGGGCTAATTAACAGTCAATAGTTGTCACATAACATAATCAACTTGGTTATATGTGACAAATGAACCCTTTTTTTTTCTTTTTCTTATTTTCTTAAGAAAGTTCACACCTAATTAACTATGGCATGTTCCAACACATCACAAACGTGTCGGACACAACACGGCGTGGCTGTGTCTAGTCAATATTCTTCTAGTGTGCATGGCCACTAGTTCAAATTTACTACTTGCGTTTCTTATTTTATATATATATATATATATATATATATGTGTGTGTGTGTGTGTGTGTGTGTGTGCGTGCGTGTGTGTTTTCATATTAAGAGTTCATTTGGGAAAGTTTTTTTTACTTTTACTTCTGCGTTTGTTTAATTAAGTTTTTAAAATTATTTTCTGTTTATTTTGCTTGCTTAGATGCACAAAAAAAAAAATTGTATTTGCAGAATAAAAGTAAGGTAAATTACACCGATTTTTTAAAGATTTTTGATAATTACACTGACCGCCTCTAAATTTTTTGAAATTACACTAACTTCTCTTCCAATCCAATTTTTTTTAAAATGATAATATTGCCCATTTTGTGTTTTTTTTTTTTTTTTGTATTTTTTAACAATTTTGACAAATTTTTTCAAATTTTTTTTTTCATTTTCAAATAAATATTAATTAGAATCTTTTTTTGGCTAAAAAATATAAATTATATATTTAAAATTTAATTTTATATAAATTGAAAAAAAATTAGAAAAAATGGCTAAAATTTTAAAAACACCAAAAAAAAAAAAAAATTGTGTCATTTCAAAAAGAAATTAGACAAAGAGGAAAAGTCACTGTAATTTGTCAGAAAAAGTAAGCAGTTTGTGTAATTTTAAAAATTTCAGGAGAAGTCAGTATAATTGTCAAAAATCTCAATGGAGTTTTTAAGTTGCTTCTTTTTTAAACGCACTTTTATGCATCCAAAAAGACTATCTCAAATACTCATTAATATTTCGGTGACTTCACTTTACATAAAACCATGGTATTAAATATTGGAATTCATTACTGTAGTCTGATATATCGCAATTTTAAAAATTTCGAGACAATAATTTGTTATAAAAAAAATCACAAAATATCTTGATATATCGTAATATATATCACAACTTAAAATATTGGGGAGTTTAAGATTTAAAATGCTCAATAAACTCAAGTTTAGCGCAATATATATGACGGCATATCGCTATATATCTTAAATCAATGCAATTTCACAAAGTTAATTCATTAAGAATAATTGATAATTAAATATGATTAGCTTGTATTATTAAATAAAAATGTTTAAAATCCTATCTAACAAAATCAAAAGTAGTTATTATCGACGAAAATGTTTGTGGCTAAAAATTCTATCATAGAAAATATTTATCCATAATGCTTCTTTTTCTTTGTGGCAAATAGTTCTTTTTATCAGCATTTTTATTGGCGACAGTTCTATTTGCGTCACCAAAAACTCAAATGTTTGTAGCGTGTGTTCTGAATTCGATAAAGCAATGTAAACAAGATCCGGTACAAGTGTCTCGAGACACTGAATACTTTTTCTACATACATGTTCCACTACTAATGTATACGATAAATTTCATTTCTCTTTGTTCTTAACATAGAAGTTGAATTTGGGTCTTAATTTGTGACTGCAGTTCAGAATTTGATCAAAGGTAGCTAGCTATGTTGGTTGAGAAAGGGATGAGGCTGGGAATTTACTCTTCAAGAGGGGTAAAAATTTTGCTAAATCATTGATCATAAATTTAAAAATATAAAAAATTTAATAGTAATTGATACTTTTTTTGATAAGTAACTAAATGTATTAATATAAACAAATTTAAAAATTAGATAAGAAATTCAATCAAAGAAAGAAACCCTTTAAAAAATTTAGGTTATACGAATAAAATCTCAAAAAGTCAATAAAAATTTTATTATGAGATGAGCTGATATTCAGTGCTCTCATGGGACTATGGTCCCAACCGTCATATGTGTATGGACCCACTGTAATAACACACATGGTATATCAATCATCCAATGGGTGCAATAATTCGTGTATAATGAGGATTTTTTTGTTATCTATATAGTCAAAACTACATGTTATGGATAAAAGAATAGGCAAGGTTTTGGTGCACACACTATTTAGAATGGGAGAAACAGGTGTAATGCTATATAAACACAAACACACACACACACACACACATCTTGAATTTTCACATATACAATGTAGAGTGGTTCATGTGGGTCTAAGTACTTTAAAATAAAGAAAGATGCTAAATATTAAGAATTTTTTTATCCCATTTTTTTACTCTTATAGACAAGGTAATAGAACTTACATGTATTTATTATAATGAGTTTCATCACTTATATCTAAAAGTAAGAAAATCCGTTATATATAATTTTACTCTAAAATAAAAAGACCATGTATTAATTAAAATAGTAATACTAAACATAAACAATTTTCGCATCCCATTTTCCTACTCCTAAATACAAGGTAATAAGAATCATATTCATTTATTATAATGGGTCTCACAAGTTTATATTTAGAAGTAAGAAAATAAGTGAGAAAATCTGTTATATGTAACATTTTTCTAATTAAAAATAAAGAGTCACGCGGTCGTAATGTGCATTCTCCTATATTATATGCATAATAAGTTGGGGTAAAGATACGTTACCAAATAAGAGGCATGTTGGGGAAATTTAGTAATTTTTTCTATTTAAATTATTTTGTTAAAGTAAGAAAGGTTTTATTCAAAAATCAAAGCATGCATGAAATTGGAATATAAGCATGCTTAAATAATTAAAGCATGAAATTACATAAAATAAGAAATTAGATAGAAAATATAACGTTTCGTCTGTGAAATTAATTTTTGAGAAATATGCAATACAAAAGCATAATAATTCTCTATATACAGATATCATCAATCACAGACAACTTCAAAATCTAACTCAGTCTTCGGTGTCTAACCTATAAAGCACGTCCTCAGAAGAAGAGGTAAACCAATCATATTAATTAGCCATTAAAACAACAAAATAGGATGATAAATGAGAAATTAGAGAAGAAGCCTTTTTATAATTCTAAATTCTTAAGATTTCTAAAATGGGCCTCAGGGCCTTTATATATAGGCTTAGAAAAGTGACAATGGGGAAATCTGTCAGAAAGTGAATTAAGGCCCAAGTCAATATCTTGTTTAATAGGTTAATCACGGGCCTAATAAACCACCCATTTACTTGGGTCAATAAAGGGTTTGCATCACTCAAATAATATTTTGATATTATGGGTCACTTGATACAATATAATTGGACGTAATTCAAGACCCAATTAATTACATATACAGTCAATCTTTTTATAATTAATATTTAATAAATTAATATTTTTTAAAAAATTAACTTAGTTTTATGTTAGATAATTAATAATTCTATTATTTAATAATTAATATTTAAAAGTATATATAATATTAATTCTCAGAGAGATAAAATAATTATATATTTACTTATGTATATATTATTTATGACACATTTTGATAATTATATTTATTAATTCAATATAATTGAAGTCAAAAGCATTGAAAGTGAAAAAAAAATTATGACATCAAAAAATATAACTTCTTTATTTGAATAGGATATTATGAGTTTTTTATGTTTTAAGTTGAGTAATATATGTATTTTTTTTACAAAAAATTAAAATGTTGTTAAACAATTGTATATAAGGTATTTTTTTTGTATTGAATATTATTTACATATGAGAAAAACTTGCTAGTTAGTAAAAGTATTAGAATACTTAATAATTCTAATAATTAATAAGTACTGATCAGTACATCGTTTCCAAGCCACCCACCGAATTTTACGCAATTCTGATCATTCTAGCATTGCATGCATTTCTGTGCTAAAAATTCTTCTGCAATCTGTTCTACATCAGTATATGAAAGACATTAACATTCCCAGTTTAATTGATAAATTGATTTTATTTATATATATATATATATATTATTAAAATTCTAACACTTAATACCTAGTTAGGAGCCGATACTTGCATATGAGATCTTTCCTATTCTAACACCATCAGATAAATAAAATTTTCTCTTAACCGATTTGAAGCCACAACTCATTACTATTGTGTAATTCTTTATTTTTAACTAAAAAATAAAAATAAAAGTATATCTATTTTTGCATACGTGAAAAGTTATACTAAAGACACATGGTGGGATAAGATGAGGTTTTTCCCATCCAATTGAGAGCCAAGTATTGTCTTTTTAATACCACTACTCCATTTGTACGAGGAACTTTGCATAGAAATTTTGTTTCAACACATTTTCCTACTCCATGAAGTCTTAATGAAGCATAAGCCCTACAAATATAAACAAACAGTTCAAGAATCTAAACCTCCATGGTCTGGGCCAAGTTGTGGAGGTCTCTGGACCCTGATCCTTGCTCCATTGTCAACGTTACTTATATGATAGTAAGTTCTTTGTTACAGCACTCATTCTAAGAGCCCGTTTGGCCTCGCGTGTGGGGGAGAAAATCACAGGTCACTTGACGAAATGACCTCATTAAAAATACCTCCGTCTCAAAATCACGGACAACTTCGAGATGATGACGAGCATAAGCAGAGGTGGATCAAGGGGGACTATGATCCGCCACTGAGCATAAAGGCATTTGCTCTCGTTTTTGTGAATGGGATTTGGGACAAAGATGGAAGATGAGTTGGCCGCTTTGAAGACGGTAGGTGCAAAGTCATCTCTATAGCCGGATCTAGCTCCTCATCAATTCCTTTTTCTCTCCATGTCCTTTCTTTCTTTTTTTTTTGTTCTCTCAAGTCTCAAATGATATGGAGTACGCTTTTATAAATAATTATTAAAGAAGGGAAGAGACCGCGGAGGAGGGGGAGGGGTGGAAAGGAAAATGGAAAGAATCCAAATCCTCCACAACCCCATTTGCTTAGGCCAGCTCCAAGGAACATGCTTTATGCCCAACTCTCATTAGCTTAGAATGGAGTTGGCAGTCGCCCAAGGTTATTTCAAGCATAGGCTTTTTTTTTTTGATAAGTATCAAGCATAGGTTATTCAAGAATTGAAAAAAAAAAAAATATATATATATATATATATATATATATATATATATATATATATATATAACTTGGGAGAGAAGAGAGATCGAGAAAGACTTGAAGGAATAGCCTTTGCCTCTTTGCTTCATTGTGTAACGAGGTAGAGGAAGACCATGAATAATAAAATTGAAAAATAATAAATGCATCTGTCCAAACGCAAGGCCGTGAATATTATTTTTATTATAAAAATATGTCAATACAAATTTAGTGTTTTAATATTATTAAATTATTAAAATTTTAAATATAACCTAATATAAATTTATAAAACTAACCTAACCTTTTTCAAAATACCCCATATATCCTTATATATGTCTATAAATTCATATAAATTTTTTTTAAATAATGAATTATTTATAATATAATATAGTGTATCTTATATTAGTAAATGTGTAAAATAGGTCAGACCGGCCCAGTAAAATGGAGCTTATCAGTGTCAACATGTTTCATGCCATCCGTGCCATGCCCTAGTATTGAAAATCCCTAGCTTGGCCTGTGGCAGGCCAGGGCTATGCCATGTTATGCCCAAGTTGATTCATTTTATTTTTAAAAATTTTTAAATTAAGTCATGCTTGGACCAAACTTGTATCTATGGATTCGCATGTCAGGAACAAGACATCCCTAAGGATGTAATTTGCCATGTCCTGTCGGTATGTGCTCTATCCTGTCTCTAATGAAACAGATATAAAATGCTTATAACTGAAATCGAGACGGGATTGAAGTGTGACTGTTAAAATTTCATCAAGTTCAGGACAGGTTCGGAAGATGGTCACCTCACCTTATTTATATATTAAGTTTTTTTATTTATTCTTATATACACAATATTTACCAATAAACAATTCTATATAAAATTAGTTTTAAGATTTTTCATATCACACTCATATATTTTTTTCTTTTATTAGTTATTTTGACAAAAAAAAAATTAATTTGCTTATCAAAATAAAAGTTTTAACTTACTCAAAAAACATATATATCGGGGTTTAGGACGGGATGGGGTGGAGTAAGGAAATATAAACAGGGTCGGGGTTGGAGTAAACCTCTAAACGGGACGGGACATGACGGAGCGGAATTAGATCAGAGGCAAAGAATATAAACAAAGTCGGAGTTAAGAAAAAGCTACCCCACCCCAAACCCATCCCGTTGTTAGTCCTACTCATCCCCTAAATTTTTTATGTTGAAGTTGTGCTAATTTTGTGATGGATCCATACCATGATCGAGTCAAATCAAATCAACCCAACCTACCTTACACCTCTATTTGTATTGTATAATTACTTTTAAATAATACGTATAAACACCAAACAATTATTTTTGAATTATATTATCAAAATTTAAAATTAATTGTATCATAATGACTTTGATCCAAACTGATATAATCAGTTTTGCATAATTTAAAACCACCCCAAACGAAGACTTATTAGCTAATTCATTATTATTGTACTGTAGTACATTATACTAATGACAAAAGAACTAACCTTACCTTACCGACCCAATGCTTCGCGCTGCACTCTCTCTCCGCACTCCACCCTCATTGAATACCCTCGATTCTCCTTACTTTTCGTTGACCCACAGACATCAACTGAAACGGACCCACAAGTGATCAACTGCATCAAGACTTGAGAAGCCTTCGTCCTCACACTCGGGTGCTCAGTAACCGTCCGATCTCGAATATCCGCCGACCGATCAACGTCTTTACTTCCACTCAGACCCTTCAAAGCCTCTGAACTAGAATTTGAAACCGGGGGCGATATCTCTTCTCCGTTCAACTCTGTAACGGTCTCTCCAAGCTGCCCGTTCGCAGCGATTTCACGTTCTTCTCTCTCTTTTCTAACGGTTCTTCTTCGCTGCCTCTCGTCGTCGGTCTGAGTCGACGCATCGGCAGCTTTTCCGGCTAATTGGGGATTCGATTCGGCCTTGCGGACTCTGTATTCGTGAGAGTCGAATGAACTCCATGACTGATTTCTCCTCCTGATAATTGCCGGAAAATTACTGCCGTTGCCGGAAATTTGTGTGTCCGGCGGGTCTTCCGATGATGTTGTTCTTTCGTGATACCTGAAACTCAAAGAGCTTTGAAGAAGTTCCGATCCTTTGAGAACGTATTCACGGCCGTGAGCGGGGTATATCAAGTCGTTCTCTGATAAATCGTGCCAAACGAATCCGTTTCTGTAGCTCCTGAATTCACAATCAAATCATATAATCACATGAATATGTTGTCAAGGAAGAAAAAAAAAAATGGAAATTATTGATTGAAGCTCTGTTCGGTTGCTTAGAGTTTGGGAGAAAAGAGAAGAAAAGAAAAGAAATTTATTTTTGTCTCTAGATACAAGTATACAACTTAAAACTCTACGAGTACAACAGAAAAATTTATATTAACTATCGTTTTCTTTCCTTTTCTTCTGTTTTCTCAGCATCCAAACGAAAGGCAGAAATTACCGTTTTGAAGACCAGGAGTACATGCTCGCCATGCCTTTTCCTCTAAGAAAGTTTAACCTATTCATCACATCTGCAAAACAGAGAAACTCAAGCACCATGAGATATTGGGTCAACCTATCAGTGAAATTTACATTAGCTCCGAAAGACTTCTACATCTACATGTCTATATATATATATATATATATATATATGTTTATATTACCTCTGAGATAGAGTCCTTGGATAGAAGAGAGAGGAACCTCTACAAAATGAGGATGCTCAAGTTGGCCGTTCTGGAAGAGATAGTATATAACGGGGACTTTCTTGTCAGTCTTTGATTTGGGTTCGATCCATATCTTGGTTCTTTCAGGACTATCATCCCTGTCTTGCCATTTCTTTGGGATTGAAAACTCTCTGCTTGCTCTTGAATTGACTGCCATTAATCAAACTGAACTAACCCAAAAACAAAGATACAAGATTTGCGTTTAGAAAGCTGAAGCAAACAATAGAAGGCTAGGATTTTAGTTAGATGAAATGAAACAGCAAAGAAAAAAGAGTGGAATGTGTGTGTGTGTGTAGGGGGACAAGAGCTTGGGAAGAGATGTGTGGACGGTGGCGGGTAGATTCAGTTATTTCAAAGGGGGGGAGTACAGTGGACAACTGCTAAACAACAAATTTATGTCTTAATCCTTCCTGAAATCTCGCAGTGACATATTTTGTTTAGGTGTTGGTTAGTTTGGCTGTCCAAAATAAAAGAATGGGACATTTTAGGTTAAGTGGTATTGTGGTATTTTCGCCCAATAGTTTGGACAAAATTTTATTGAGTTGGGTACCATATGAGGTATCAAAAATTCATATTTTAAATGAAACAAATTATATGTATATCACGTAAATATATAAATGATTTGTGCACTAAAGTATAGTGCAGTTAAATAAAAAACGAGTCTCAAGTAATTACTGTATCCAAAATTTGATATAAATTTAAATCTCTATTATTTCACGAATTTAAATTCTCCCTATAATTAGTTGGGCCATCACAAGGAGCGTCCTTACTAAAGGCAAATCTTTATGACATATATATGCAAAACAATTTAGTGCTATTACTTGTATCTATAAAAATTAGTCAAATTTATCAAATGGTATATAATATGTATATATGTGTGTGTATATATATATATATATGTTAAGCATCGAGTCTTATCATGTTAGTACAAGTGATGGTCTTATTATAAGAGAAAAATTATTTTAAGAATTCATTATATGCGTGAAATCATTTTTATAATTTTAATTATACAATAAATATCATATATATCTATAAAATATTAAAATCATAAAAATCATTACACTGTATAACCACCTTATAAAATAATTTTTCTCTTGTGAGGGTCTCATGGATTAACCAAAACCCTATTTAAGGGTCAAATACCAACATTTTCCTCGTACACTAACATTGGAATGTGATTAATGAGGCAACCATAAGCTCACGGACCAAAGTAAGCATTGGGACAAAATTCCAATTTCCAATTTCCCAAGTCAAAGTCAATCTCGTGAAACCATGGCACCCAAACTTGGGTTTGGAAATTTTTTAGAATTTTGACAAGCAGAAGTGTGGGCCACCCCAACCATCAGCTACAATTAGAAGTCTCCCTCTCAATCATGACCCTACATCACCACATGGCAGTCTATTTTTCCAACACCAGTCATCACGTGCCGTGGCTTGTGAGGCACTCTCTTAAAAATTATTTCTCGGATCCAGCCATGTTTCAACTTATTTTTCGAACCCATGTCCTTTTGAAAAGCGTCTAAATTTTATACGCTTTTGAAAATTTTTTTTGCCAAAAGCATATAAGAATCCTACGCCTTTGAAAGGTGTCTTAAATTTATACGCCTTTATTTAATTCTAATTAAAAGCGTATAAGATTAAGACGTCTTTCAAAGCCGTCTTAATCTTATACGCTTTTAAAGTGATACACTCATTTTAAAACTCTTGGATCAGGTGTACTTTTAAAAAATAAAATTTATATATATATATAGATAAATACGAGTATCCATAAATATATATGTACATATATATACATATATACATAAATATATTTATAAATATATACACTCCTTTTAAATATATACATAAATATATACAATCCTTTTAAATATATATACATAAATAGTAATTAGATAAATATGAGTGTCTATAAATATATATGTATATATATATATATAAATATGTATGCACACACGAATAAATTCATATTTATATAAAATAAAATTAATTTATAATATTTTAAAAATTTATTATATAGTTCGAGATCAATCTCGATCAATCATAAATTAACATGTATAATATGTTAATTTATAAAAAATAAAAAATAAAATTTATGTCAACTTTCAAACAGCATATCATAATTTTCCTGACAACCAAATGCAGGATAAATATTATAAGTGGGGTGATCGAGATTGATCTCGAACTATATAATAAATTTTTAAAATATTACAAATTAATTTTATTTTATATAAATATGAATTTATTCGTGTGCATACATATTTATATATATATATATATATATTATGTACATATATATATATATATATTTATAGACACTCGTATTTATCTAATTACTATTTATGTATATATATATATTTAAAAGGAGTGTATATATTTATAAATATATTTATGTATATATATATATATGAACATATATTTTATCTATATTTTTTTGTATATATACTCGTATTTATATTCGTATTTATCTATATATATTTTATCTTTTAAAAGTACACCTGGTCCAAGAGTTTTAAAAGGAGTGTATCACTTAAAGGCGTATAAGTTTAAGACGTCTTTCAAAGGCGTAGGATTCTTATACGCTTTTGGCCAAAAAAAATTTACAAAACGTTTAAGATTTAGACGTTTTTTAAAAGGACATGGATTCAAAAAATAAGTTGAAACATGCCCGAGTCCGAGAAATAATTTTTAAAACCACGTGGGTCGGGTCAAAAATTTCCCAAACTTGGGTTTGGAAATTTTTTAGAATTTTGACAAGCAGAATTGTGGGCCACCCCAACCATCAGCTACAATTAGAAGTCTCCCTCTCAATCATGACCCTACATCACCACATGGCAGTCTATTTTTCCAACACCAGTCATCACGTGCCGTGGCTTGTGAGGCACTCTCTTACACTGACTTCAGGGTCCTTTTCATGTTATAATAATACATAAATGGGTTGAGTCCGTTAAACTTAATTTTTTAAATTTAATTTATTAAAATAAATAAATTTTAAATTTTATTTGATAAATTTTTAAATAAATTTTTAATTGAATTGATTATAAATTAAACATTTAATAAATTAATAAGTTTTAAAATATATTCAAGTTTAATTTATTTTATTTCACAAATTGATTTCAAACAAATTTTTAATAAGATCGATTATGAACTGAAATCAAGTAACTTAGTCGATGTCATGTTCCTTTTTCTAGTCCCTACACTATTTGTAAGCATGGTTTGTATGTTCTATTAGGACCGTAAATAAATTGAGTCAATTCAAGTCGAACGAAATTTCTCAAATTTAATTTGTTAAAATAAATGTGTTTCAAATTGTGTTCAAGTAATATTTGTTAATTTCTTGAGTCAATTTCGAACGAATCTCTAATCGAATTTATTGTGAACTAAACTCGATTACCTTGATTTTCTATATGATATTCACTATTTATTAACTTATCAAATCGAGATTGAGTAAACTTAATAAATTAACGAGTTTTAAAATATATTAAAATTTGACTTGTTTTATTTCACAAGTTGATTTTAAATGAATTTTTAATCAAATTGATTAAAACGAAACTCGTATAACTTAATCCATTTTACAACCATATGTTATGTTCTTTTTTCTAGACCCAAACACTGTCCATAAGCATAGTTTTTGCTAGCTGAATGGGTAGATACATGACTTCATGGTGACTGTCATGATGTTTGAAACAATTAATTGTTCACATCACATGTAAAGGAAGTTCTGTAGGAAAAAAACATAGTTATACGGTTCTGTCAAGATGGTGCAACTGAAACCAGATTGCAGGAAAATGAATGCAACTATGATGTCTTTCAGATGTCTGCTGGTACCAACTTGCTTCATTTGATTATTGCCCAATCACAACAAAAAGAGAGTTTTTCATTTCACCCACATGTTTTTTTAAGAACAAAATATCTGATACCACCTACTTTTATACTTCTAACTATTTTTCACCTGGATGATCATCAACTAAATTAAGAGAGAGAGAGAGAGAGAGAGAGAGAGAGAGAGTTCCTTCACTAGTTGAAACCTTACAAACCTGTGCTCCAATTCCCCATCAGATTACCCAAGGATGAGCACCAAACATGATAACCATTGAGGCAGATGGTGGCATATATGGCTGCTGGAGCGACTTAAGCCTCAAATGACCTACCAAAACAAAACATGTTCAAGAAAGATAAATGAAATATCAATGTGGGATGGCATATATCTGATCTTGTTTTTCATGCATTACATCCATCAATTGTGTTTCTTTCATATATTCATACTCTCCTGCCAATGATAATATAGAATGCATGACATTGAAATATACACACAGTTTTTTTTATATCTAATCAGGTATTATATTGATCTATGAACAAACACAGTCAGGCTCCGGTAAACAGCCTCAGCCTGAGAGTGCCTACTCTCTGGTCTTGAACTCGCTCCCCCCGCTCGAGAATGAATGTTGGAAATTCTTCAATGACACGTTCCTTTGAGTGCACGATTTCTTTCTGTAAAGACAAGACATGGCAAGCAAGTTCAAGCTAAACAAAACTTTGTGATACTGGGCTGTTTAGCTCTTACTTGTAGCAATACAAGCAACTGTCTTACCAGCTAGTAACCAAAACTTTTTAGCCTAAAATTCCTTATAATTCAAGATCTATGGTGCAAAAACAGAAAAGGCTTTTCCTGCAGCCCATTTTTAAATAGTTGTGCTCACTACAGCAATTTTCTGATCAAAGCAAGAAAACCATCAACTCCTCGATTTTTTTAAGGAAAACTTCACGAGAGAAGGAATAAAATGTCCATTACTGACAAAGTTTTCAGATTAACAGGGGTAATTCAAGGAAATGGGGGTGTAAAACAGCCAACAACGATGGCAGCGTGTCTCCTCCAAAAACAGTCTACAATCCAGACTCCTAGAACAATGATAATGGAAGGGGGAAAAAAAGCCTTTGATGTATTAAAGCAACAAATGAAATACAAAATTTCCTACATGATTAACTTGTATTGAAATTTGTCAGATCAGTGATTAACTTGCACCGGGATTTGTCAGATCAGTGGTTTGTTTCTTTGGGCAAGATGATGAAAGATGGCCCTTTTCGCCACACTCATAGCACGTCCGCCTTCTTATCTTCCCACTAACAGTGTTTACCTCACTATTCTCAGCTTCGTTACTTATTGACATGGGTTTTGTATTCGTTTCTGGTACTTTCTTTGGAACTGCACATCGAATTCTCACAGGTCTCCCGCAGACAATCTTCTGGTCCAAATTTAATGCCATGCTTAGAGAAAGACTATCAGCAAAATCTATATGCGCATAACCTCGGAACTCCTGTGTTTCCTTGTCTTCACCAAATCGAATGGAAGATATACTGCAATCTGAGAAAAGTTTCCTCAGATCTTCCTCAGTTATATCCCACGATAAATTCCCAACATATATCCTATTATAACCCTCCACGATTGCAGGGGCAAAATCAGATACTTTGTTAGCTTTAGTTGACTTGTAGGGCTGGATTTTAAGGAAGAGTCCACCCCTGCAACAAGGTAGAGGTTTACATAAGCATGACAGAGGGAAAATGGGAAATTAGCATGGTCATTGAAGAAAAGCTTATTTATAGGATACTTACATGTCAGCTCCATCAAGGGCCAAAGCTCTTTTAGCTGCAGCTTCAGTCTGCAGAAGAAATGCATCAATTAAAAATCAATTCAACAGCAACAAAACGACTCACTTCATTGCAAGACATATACTTTCATGCAACTATCAAAGTTTCAACACCTTTTTTTTTCTATAATGTTTTTTTAACACAAACTATATGAATATATCCATCATTTTGAAACAAAGATTTCAGTTCCCCCCTCCTTCCAAAAATCTTTGAATTCAATTTTGACTGTTTTATTTGATACAAGATATATACTTTCATTCAACTATCAAAATTTCAACACCAATTTTTTTTTAACACAAACTATAGTGATATGTCAGTCATTTTGAAACAAAGATTTCAGTTTTTTCTCCCTTTTCAAAAAGCTTTTGATTCAATTTTGACTGATTTTTATTGCAATTTCAAGTCAATTTGATATGGCAATCATCTCTGAAAAACCCAAATATTTAGGCTATGTTTGGTTTCGGTTATTTTGGCTGATTAAACCAGTTTTGTTTTAGAAAAATTATTTGGTCAACCAGATAAAAATGGTTACTCTATAATCACTTAAATAAATTGATTAAATCATAGTTAGGCTTTAAATTGATTAATTCTTTAAACCGGTCCATGCTTGGCACTAAAAATCTATTTTTTATTAAAAAAAAAAAAATTTATTCTATGAATTAATCAAACTTGTTTTTTTTACAAAATTATTTAAGTTTCAATCAATTATATAACAATTATTTATCTACCAAGAAGCTCTAGCTTGGTTGGTATGTTGGTACCTCATCCAACTCTCCATATGAGAGGTTGAGAGTTCAAGTTCCCTTAAGGGGCACAATGGAGTGTGTGTGTGTGTGTGATTTACCTATCAAAAAAAATATAACAATCATTTATCTAGTAATCTTAACCAAACATAACCCTAAAATAAAATTTGGGACTTTCAGTTCAATCTAGATCAGGACAGTAATCAATGTGCAAACCAAAATTCGGAAACTTGCTTTACCCATCCATAGCTACCAATCATGTTGGTAGGTGTCCCAAAACCTCAACCCAACAGCTAGGATGAGCAATCAGTTTCCCTGTATAATGTGCCGGTATCTTTACCCCCATCTTTCACTTAGTACTAGTTACTAACCTAATGAGGTCAATTACCAACTTAAGTGGCCCTAGTCCTACCTCTAAAAGTTTTGCATGGCTGCAGGTCAAGAGTAAGTCTTATTGAGATAATCCAATAAAATAAAATAAAAAGAAAGGTTTAGGTTGAAGTTTCAAAAACAAAGAACTGGCTAAACTTTCTTTAGATGATAACACAATCAAATATACTCGAGCACAAGTTACAAGACAAAAACTTAGGGACACAACCTAGCCCGGGCACTAACTAGCCAAGGGGGCTAAGGCGACTGATGGAAGAACAAGTCCATTATCTGTCTATACTTGGAGTATTTCAGGACTCCCAGATGCACTAATATTTGGTACTATCACACATCTGAAGCCTTGAAAAAATTGAATCCCCTAAAACTACATCTTGGGGCAAGCCAATGAAGTTTATAGAGGGAGAATAGACCTAGACAGTACTACAGAGTCATATATTAATCTCATCCAACAGCCTGTCTGACTCTCGGGCATAAAACTGGCTATCCGACCCACTTCCCAGATGTCTTCTTCCATCCAATACAGAGGTTAACACTGAAATGTGCCACAGTTTTGCACGTACTTCAATTCAGCTATTCTAGAAATCATCTGTTATGGAATGCACTTTTTAATTTTTATTTTTTGACAAGTCATATGGAATGTGCTTTCAACATATGCTAAAGAAAGTGTGGCATGATATAATGTAAATATGTAATACTTGTCCACAGCAATAGTGAAGAGGAGAAAACAATATCAGAACTGAAGGTAAGGAATGTGAAGACGTTAAGAAAAACAAAAAAGTCAAAAAGTTAGTGTGACACCTTTTCCACACTGGTAAAGAGGAACTATTAACAATTCAAGTTCATTCCAAGAAAACTAGATGAACTTCACAAGAAATATAAAACAATATCAGAACTGAAGGTAAGGAATGTGAAGATGTTAAGAGAAACAAATAAGTCAAAAGTTAGTGTGACACCTTTTCCGCACTAGTAAAGAGGAACTATTAACAATTCAAGTTCATTCCAAGAAAACTAGATGAACTTCACAAGAAATATAGGAGCAAGTTAATCAACAAGTCATGTTTACCTTATTTTTTTGCACAATAGGAAACTTTTAATGTAGACAGTGTAGAGAAAAATAATATATGGAAGAAGGAAACTTTTACATATTTGTTGACCTTGGAATTATCAACCCGTCCAAAATAAACCTTATAGATGACTTTCAGGTAAGAGAAGAACCTACTGATTACACAAGTTTATTCATAAAAAAAGTGGCAGAAGAAAACTACATGAACTTCCCACACAAAGAAGAAAAGAAGTGATTACACAGAGAGCAAGTACTTGCCATTCTTTCTGACAAGGGAAATATTTACCAAGTAAAGAAATTACACAATGGAAGAATGGAGCCTCTTACACAGCACTCCCTAGAAAGTGACTCATCCAAGCTAAGCCTTAATAATCAGCTACACTATTGACCTTAATATTATCTTCTATGCTCATCTAAATCCCTCCAAATTAGATTTGATGTTATTTTTATACATTCTGAAGTTTTCAATGGTAACCTATTTTTCTAAATGAAATTACTTATCATGATTTTCAAATACCAGTAATATGAATGCCATGAATATTGATTCTTGCAAATCTGTTCCCTAGGAGTACAGAACTCATTTAGTTATTATGCAAGGAAAATTGATAAGAGAGCAAGGTCACTGTGCAGAGTCACAGAGTTAAGAATGATTCAGTTGATAACTTGAGAAATTCTCCATGGGAAAGAGAGATGGTTTTTACAAGTGAATGAGGCATTGCACCATCATAACTAGATAATTTACAATACTGTCAAACTTCAAACATTGGTTCAATTTTACACTTCTAAGCAACAAATACAATGAGATTGGAGGTCACTGAGGGAGTAGTTAGACTAAAGTTTAGAAAAGTATCAAATTCTGCATTTGCTTTTATTTAACTGCACCCAGGGTTTAGATTGACAGATATTAATTCCTCTAGAGCGAATGCTTCTAAAATAACTTGGTTCAAGATTCAAGTAATACCAAGTCTTTTCCATATTGAACAATAAAGGCAGGATGTCTTCCTCTATTTCATGCCATTATTGAAATACAACGTTTCATGCCAATATTGAAATACACAATTTTCTTAACCATGGTACACCAAATTGTCAATGCACAACATGGATGGCCACCTAAACAATGAACTTTTTTACTCCAATGCGACCCATGACATGTACCATACAGGGATGCACCTGGGTCCATATAAGGATCAAGTCATTAGAATAAATTTTTATAGCTTAATAAAGAAATCAATAGCCAACTAAAAATGGTTTGGCGACAGCTAATAATACGAGTTGCAAGCATCATGGATTGGAATGAACAAAAAAAGTAACAAATAAAATAAAATAAAATGCAGAAACTGATCTAACTAAGTATACCTTGAAACTGATAATCGCAATCCCTCTGAACTTCCCAGTCTCAGGAAACTTCATACAATCAACTTCAGTAATGGTGCCACAACCATCAAAGTAACTCCGAATATCATCCTCAGTAGAGTAGTATGGAATGCCTCCGACATAAACTTTTGTAGAAACATCCCCATTTTGTTGACTGTAATAAAAGAATAGCTCAAAAGCCTCATAATTAAAATATAAAAATAAGGAATCTTCAATTTAATCTAAATTCCTACCATCCAGATAACCACAAAAACTTCTAATCTGCCATTTAGTTTTTAAGATAGTCGAGGGGGAGAGGAAAGGTGAATCCTACAATCATCAATTTTCCTGTTTCTTAATAAAAGGAAAATTTCATTTGGCTAAGGCAAATAGCTGATTTAATCTCAGTTGAATAGAGCCATTTGTCTTCTCAGGTCCTCAAACATAAGAATTGAAAATTAAAAGTTAGCTTATTCTCTTGTCCTGTATATTCAGAGCAACTGAAAACATCCTAGAAGAAAAATAAAAACAACTATAGATCCCATCACTTAATTCCACAGTCACAATTCACTAATAACATGGCTCTTAGTGAAACAACTGAACTAAGCACATAATAACTATACAAAGCATTAAAGATGATAGTATATTCCATAGTAACAATTTAATAATAGCACAGCTATTATCAAAACAACCATACTAACCACATAATATTATTATATAAAGCATAAAAAGTTTGATTTGGGAAAGTGGTACACACACAAAACTCAATATTGTTGAATCTATAACTATATCCAACTCAAAAGCCTCAACATGCCCATAGCAAAGACCATCAATTCAACCCAAAATCTTCTACATAACCAATCAACTCTCGTTCATAAACAAAACCCACAGCAGAGTAAGCAATTTAAATGAATAAACAGAAGAAAACTATCTCTGCACAAAATGAACTGAAGTAATAAAATAGTATGTAAAAAAGCCACAAAATGGGTGCTTTTATTTTCAAACTTATACCTATCACTGGTCTTAACTACCTCTGTCAAATCTTGTTCTTCATTTCCTCCATCAGCACCCTCAACACCCTTCTTCACCTCCTCGTTTGCTTCCGTCTTCGCCGCCGCCGCCTTCTTTTTCTTCTTCGTCTTCTTCTTCTTCTTCTTAGCCTTCTTCCCCGCAATATTTTCCTTCGATTCCACCACTCCGCTATCTAAACCCTCTTCTCTCTTCTTCTTCTTTTCCTTTATCTTCTTCGCTTTCTTCCCCGCAACATTCTCCGTCGATTCCACCACTCCACTATCTAACCCCTCTTCTCTCTTCCTCTTCCTCTTCTTCTTATTCTTCTTACCACCCCCAACTTCTGAAGCACCTTTCTCATTCTCCTCCTTTGTACCACCACTATCACTCACACCCACAGTCTCTGGACCCTGTAAAGAGAGGGTTTTTCTTCGTTTCTCTCTCTTGGAAAACCTGGGTTTCTGGGTTTCTGAGTCCAGGAGAGACTTGAAAGACTGGTGGGTCTGCGAATTCGGGTGTTCTTTGTCTGCTGAATTTTTGTTGGTCGTGTAATGTTGAGCCTCTGATGCTGCTAATGATTCGGCCATAGAGGCTCTCAGCTTTTGCTTTAGCTTTTTGTTTGATAGAACCATTTTCGATTTTTTGCAGTATCAACAATCCTATTTTACACACAGAGAACAAACCCAGTATTCGTAGGTTTTTGTGGGGTTTGGAGGCGAAATCAAAATCCTAAAACCCCAAAGCCATCTTTACAAGGGGAGAGGTAAACGTTGAGAGATACAGATCCCCTTCAAACGACGTCGTACGGATATAATATGATTTTATAGAAAGGAGATGATAATGGCCTAAAAAGCCCATTGCCATTTTTGTACCCAAAAAATTTATTTGGTACTGTTATAGTGCTCAATGAACACTGTTCATACATTCATCAATGACTTCTAATACTCTACATCATTCCAATACTAGTATTTAAAGAGAATATTTTTTTTTATATTTTAATATATTTTATTCATTTTTTTTTCTTTCTTACAATTAACTTTTGGTTGTCACTCTTTTCATGAGATCCATATATGCAACTAGTTAAAACAACTTGAATAATGACTTTAAGAGGGAAGTCATTTCTTTCATTTGCTAATATGACTGTCATTAATGTACTGTTTATGTTTCATGAGAACAGTTATCGTAGCACTTATTTTGGATCCAACTGTAAATAGTAAAAAGGAGGTGGATGTAAATATAGATATTATAGAGAGAGAATTCAAAAGTTAGTTGGAAGAGAGAGAGAGATAGATTGGCGGAAAGTGAGAGAAAAATACATTAAAATATTAAATAGATACTTTTTTGGATCATTATTAGAGTGATATATAATCTTAGGAGTTATTAGTGTATGTATAATGTTGAGAATCATTGGTGTATGCATAAATATTGTAATAACATCCAAAAGAATTTTATGAGTCAAAAAATAGATCCTCCTAGTCCTCCTAGAGTAGCTCTTAGTCACTATTTATGGACCGGATCTATTTTGAGTCAAATAATAACTTTTTTCTTGGATGTAAAATACTATTTCATTAGAAACTAAAATAATAATTAAGGTGAATGACTCTATGCTCCGATAGGTCTCTATGTATAGCCTAAGACACCACTTTTTTTTTTTTTTTTTTAATTATGAAGTGGAGTGCTTAAGGTTATATCTGAAGTTGTAAATTCAATTAGTTTTAAGAAAATAAAATTGTACTAACGAGCGATGAGTTTAACTACTTAATTATAGTTATTAGTAAGGATGATAATTTAATCCGATTCATTAAGAACTAGTCAGACCCGATCTTTAATAGAACATATTTAGATGAAATTATGTGAAAGTCTATTAAGATTTGAAATTGATTTTGAATGAAGGCATCACACTCTGTCTTATTTCAATTATATATAATAAAATAATAAAAGAGTTTTTATAATACAGGATCAATATTTATAGTAATATTTTTTTTATTCTTATATTAGAAGTTTGAACGAAACTTGATATAATTATATATTTGTAAAAGAAATCATAACATTTTAATTCTGTATTAACATTTATTTTAATACGTGTAAGTCTTGTTTGAAATAAGTTAATTATAAATAATTTAATAAAATAAATAAAAGTTCAATAATTAAATAGGGATTGATCTTATTTATCACGGAATTTAAATAGGTTTAAGAGATAATTTATTTTTGTAGAGTGGAGTTGAAAAATGATTCCCCATCCTAAATTCACCGCATTGCATCCCTAATTATTAAAAACGAAGCAAACATTAATTTAATAGAGACCTTAATTTGTTGTTCATGGTTCAATTGCTCGATTAACAGATTCAATGGTTGTTTTCCAAAAGTAAAAAAAAAATGATAATGTTAGAAAATTTTACATCACCTACAATCAATTATAATATGCATTAATAGAAATATTATTTGTATAATTAAATTAAATTAAAAAATATTAGTATATAAAAATATAACAACAAATATAATTATATATATATATATATAAGTATGAAAATAAAATAAAAAAAGTTGGCCTGTGAGGCACGGTAACACTGTCGTAAAACAACTACGCCTCCTTACGTAAATGATAGAAATGACTCTAGCAGCTCTTAGATACAATCCAATTGCTTTCAATGGTTTTCCTCAAGACTCAGCGTGTCCTGAAAAAGAGGATGAACTACCTTTTTTAGATTACTAAAAAATTATGAAAATAATATAAGTAAGAAGAAATAAAGAACCTTGAAGAGAGAAAATCACATAAGAAAACTGTGGAATGGATACTCTAAAAGCCCCAACACTCTTAATCTTTTATAAGTTAAGGATATAATTGTTATGACTTTAAGCCCATAAAGACTTTGATTCGTAGCAATCCTAAATCATATAATACAAAATAAACTCTATATTAAAAATGTCATAAAACATAAAATAAAATTTATATTAAAAGTATAATTTTGAAACTTACCATAATCAATAAATTCTAACAAATAAGCAAACATCAAAAATGTTTTTCTGAAATAGTTTGGAAAATTAGTTTGTGTGAAACTCATCTAATTTAATAAAATTTTATTTTAATTATTTGAGCTCCGTTATATAAATTATGTCATGTCACGTCACGTCATTCTATTTTATTTAAAATTATTTCTTCTATTAAATTACTCATTATAATATGCTTTTTTTTACTAATTATTTAGTGTTCTTCACTGTACATAGTCATACTGATATTATCTTGACTGGATTTCTCTTATTTTACAACAGAGGGGAGGATTGTGATAGGAAATTGACAATTATTATAAATTTTGTCAAATCTCTTTGTAAAATGTGCGGAAAAGTATATTAAAAGTAAAATATAAGTTGTAGCGGTGCCCTTATGCCAATATTGCTAGGTGATACATTTTAATATATAAGAACAAACTCCCTTTGAAACTGTTATCTCTTCAATGTGAAAAAAAAAAAAAATACAAAGAGTAAATGCAGAAATGCTTAAGGTAAAATAACCTTGTAATTTAGCCTGATTTCACTTTTTTTTTTTTTTTTATCAATAATCCGGTTTTACTTTGACCTCGTGTGATTTTAAAGATGGCATTAATATTTCTTATAAAGAATAGTACCTTTGGATTTTTAGTCAAAACAAATGAAAGTAGATAGTTATAAGAAGGTAAACTGTAAATTTTTCTTCTAAAATTTTATCTTATCACTAAACCAAAATATTAGATTTTGATAATGGGACGAGTTGTAAATCCGAGCGTCCAGGGATCGAACCTTGGTAACTACTTGAGGTTATAGGCTATAAGATTTTTCTTATAAATTCTCCAAGTCCCGACATGAATGATCTGTCCTTGACTGGATTAAAAAAAGACTTAATATGATGCGATGCGTATAAGTTATTCAGGATACGCTAATTGCTAAACTAAAGAAATATAATAATAATAATAATTTCATCACATTTTGACATTTCTATCATAACTACAAAAGATATTAATGTCACATTTTAAACTTGAGTCAAAATAAAATCGAGTTAAATCACATTAACTTTTCGTGTATTCTTCCCTCTAATATGTCTATATTTATTATTCCTTAATAACAATGATTTATACTGGGATAACTAATACTACATCCATCCTGGGATTGAATAATTCTAGAACAAAATAATCCCAATTCATTTTTACCAATTCAAATGCTTGATTGGTGCTTTAAGTGGGATAAAATAATGTAATTAGGTAATAATCCCGCTTCCAAACGCGGCCTTAATTAAAGCAACCCAGTTTCCACCCCATTGGCTGCCACTCCCTTAATTTTTGTTGGCAATGTCGTCACAATGTTCGTATCTAGAAAGTCATATACCCTTTCTTGGTCACTAAGTTTAAATTTAAATAAAAAAAAAAAAAAAAAAAAAAACAAAGATCAATGATCCTAACATTTTCATGGGTCGTCTTCATTGAGAAATTTGAATCCATATCCATTCTATATAATATAATAATGAGGAAGAAATACCCTTTATCATGCCTTGTTCACATTGCCCTTCCCCTCAAGGAATTGAATCCCTAACATGGGCAAAAAGCTCCCAAAGAAGAAGAAGAAGCAAAACCAGAAGAATGATCCAAGCCATGAGAGAAGAAGAAGCAATCTCGATTATGGCAATACAAGTTCTGACAGGTGAGGAATCAATCTCTTCTTTCTGATTTCACTGTTGAAATTTGAAAGTTTGAAACTATTCAGTCATGTTTTTTCTGCAGCAGGAGTGACAGAAAAGAACAAACAGATGATCGGATTAGCTATTTACCAGATGAGATCCTTTTACTCCTTATTTCTAAACTACACTTTAAATCAGCATTACAAACTACCTCTCTGTCAACCCAATGGAGAGGCTTCTGGAACAGGGCTTTAGTGCAGCATGGAACCAAAGAAGACATTGATTGTGCAATTGGGAACTTTCTTCTTCAGTTTGATGAGCTTGATCCATTAAAGAATCACAGGAGGCTTCAGTTTCACTTTGGCAAAGGTCTCGTCCTCTTAGCCATTGTTGGGTTAAATAAGAAACTTCATCTTGATTTCTCTTTGGGAAAACCAGAATTTCCCAGGCAATTTGGTTGGTATTTGGTACTGAATAGCAGGGACCCTACCCATCAGTCTTCTCCCTCTACCTTCTTCATCAAAACCCTGAATTTAACATCAGTGAACTATCTTACTAATGAAACAGTTTCCTCTCTGGTTTCAAATTTCCACTCTCTTGAAAGCTTAACAATCAGCAAGTGCAATGGATTGAGATCTTTACGTATTGATGTTGTTTCAAATCTTCAGAGCTTGACTATTCTGGACTGTCCCCAACTGAAATCTCTTTATATTGAAGCTTATGATCTTACCTCTTTTCGCTACCGGGGGCTTCTTTGCTGGTTTTCACTCCGAGGTCTTCAGTACTTAGAAGATGCCATGCTTGATTTCAGACAAGGCCCAGGCTACAGTAACTTTGAGTACCAGCAATTTGACAAACTTCTACTAGCCATAAAAAATGTTAAAATTCTCACACTATGTAGATGGGTATTCGAGGTATGTTTTTGAGATGATTTTGGATTGATTCTACACTCGTTGATTCAGCATACACAAAATGAGGCTCAATAACTTCTTCTTGCAGGCAATTGTCAGGCCATGGCTATCCTCAGGACAGGAGAACTTACGGTTCAGCAATGTAAAAGATTTGTGGTGGATTGATAGTTCAATGGATGAACACAAGATTGATGCCTTGGTCTCTTTCCTTAAAATCTGCCCTTCCCTGGAAAGACTCTTCATAAAGGTAAGTTTCCTTCAATCTCTGTTCATATAGTCAGATTTCATCAGTTGAAGTAAGGGATATGCTTGAAATTTTAGGAAGTGTTTTCAAAAAACAAGAAAACTTCATTTTAACCCCCCATGCCAGGACAATCGATGCTGAAAAGGCAACATTCTTGAGGTTTGAGGAACAATATTCATTTTAAGAAGGATAATTTGCTTGTACAACTCTTTTTAGTAGCCTATAACTCTTGCAAAAGTTCTTGAAGTGTTTTCAAAAAAAAAAAAAAAACTTCATTTTAACCCCATGCCGGGACAATGGATGCTCAAAATGCAACATTCTTGGCGCTTTGAGGAACAATATTCATTTGAAGAAGGATAATTTGCTTGTACAACTCTTTTTAGTAGCCATTATAAGTCACTCTCGCAAAAGTTCTTGATACCCTAATTACTTTTCCCTAGCTTAAGGCTTTACACCCTGTTAATGAAATTTGCAGATTGACCCTACAAGCTACGGCATCCCAAGCATTGCAGGGGAGTGTTCTAATCAAATCACCCCTCGAGCACGATTGCGTCGTCTCAAAGTGGTCAAGTTAGAAGGATTTACAGATGAAGAGGATGTAATTTTTCTGAAGGAGCATTTGCTTGAGGTATTCAATGTGGAGCCATTAATTGTAACAGCATCACATGACAACCGGTACTCGCGGTCTTTAATAAGGATACCAAAGCAACAAAATAAGAGCAATCTGAAAATGGGGGCACCTCAGACACAGAAAAGGAAGTGTTCTTACAAATTTGTGGAAGAAGTTGAAGACAACATTGGGCTATGTTCCAAACATGCTCATATGAGTTTGTAGATCCAAAGTTTTGGTTCAGAGAATTATAATGTGGGCATCTTTCTAATGACTTCATTTCCAGTTAAACAATTTTTGATGCAGAGGATGCAGAGGGTTTTTTTTTTTTTTTGCAGTCACTTGAACATCTAAGAACCCCAAGTTGAGAAGCCATTTTGTGGGTTTGTTTCACATTCTGGATTTGAGTCTCAAATCTGGATTTAATTTGCTGCTTTCATAGTTTAAGTTGTAAATGTAGAATTTTTGTCCAAGTACTTTTATCTTTTAGAAATCACTGAATTTTAAAGTGAGTCATGTGATCAGTTAAAAGGCTGTTTGGTCACTTCAATCATTTTTTGTTTGCGGGACAGATTAATAGGCTAATAGCCTTTAGATTAAGGGCTGAGAGATAGCACTTCTCTTTGGGAAACACAAGGGACAAAGAAGTTGTCCCCGTTTGATTATTATGGAGAATTTTAATAAGATTGCAGCCTGTACCAATCTTTTCTTTCCCAGTTTTCCCTTTCTCTTGGATCTAAGATGTGGGTGTTTAGGCAAAACTTTTAGCTTAATCTAGTTCTCCAACTATACTTCTTAATCATATTTATTTTGCTTTTCATATGTGGCTTGCATTACTTCTTTTCTTGTCAAGGAATCAAATTAGTGCATGAATACTACCAAGGGAGTTTTATATTTTTTTTTATTAATATTTTACTCTATTTATTCTTCCTGATTTTAACTTCTTTGTTTAATGCATGGACGAGAGAGTAAACATTAATTAATTGGGTAGAAATTTATTTATTCATTGGTAAGTAGGTGGATTTTTACTGAACTAAAAACAATAGGAATTGGGTAACTACCAACCCTAAGATCAGCTTCATCTTGTTTCAACAGGTGAAAGGTGAAATGGAATTTAACTGCAAATAAAACTTCTTGGGTATGATTTTGAGATGTTTTTGTCTCAATGTTGGCAGGAAACTGAAAATGAAATGAAATGAGTATTTGTATCAATTGTTCTAATCCTGGAGTTCTTTTGTGAAAAATCTTGAGAATTTCTCTGGCATAACAAAGTTCTGAAATGGAAGCTTGGGGTTTGGTACAGGTGGGTTGAAAATAAAGCACACATTATAACTCAATTCAACTCAACAAAAACTCATCCCAAAAGGCACACAATATGCATATTATATAACATAGTTTTTCTGACAGACAGAATACTAGTTCTGTATAAAGCATTTAGTTGAGTACGATTATGCTTGAGAGATGATTGCTGGTTATTCTTGAAATTCTCTAGTTCCATTTTGCTTGATATTTGCATTCTTTAATGGAACTGAGAATCCACAAGGATCACCACAGAGCTCTTTCAAACCAAAAGACAACATGTTGATCAATTATTGACCAAAAATCAATTGAACATTAAAAGCATAGTGCTATGAAAAGATGAGCAAAAAGAAAGAAAGGTTGGAAAACATGTTGATGCAGCATTCATAAATAAAACTGATTTTTGCACCTGATCTATTCCTAGAATGCTTCGAATGATATCAAGCTTACATGGAGTGGCTAGAACTATTCAGGAATGTCTGTATGACTTCATAATATTTTAAGCTGCTTCGCTTGTGTTGATCATGTAAAATATGTAAGTGTTAAATCATATGATAAAAGCAGCTAACTGAATATTTGTCAAGACGCTCCTGGTTTGTGGGGCATTGTCTCTGTGTTTTTGTGGTGTGGTTAGGACAGGCAATTGAGAGAATGGAGCTCAATTACAATCTAAAGACATGAGGGCAATCCCAGAACGATTAGTCTTTATAAGATGTTGAAGATTCACACAAGTTTTGTCCAAAATAGACACACAAATGTGCTGCTGGAGCTGTAATTTGCCAATCAACTCATCAGCATAATCATCTCTCCCTCAAATATCCACCAACTCAAAATCCCAATCCAAGGATAGTGTTTCACAAGCAGCAGTAAGGATCATACAGGGATCAAACTCCAGCAAATATTCCACTTGCATCCCGAAGAAAGGGCTGCAACTGGGAATCAGATGGGCAAATACAAAAGGTTTATTTAATTTCAAAAGGGCTCAGCTAGATGTCAGAAGTAATGAGATTGACACTTGGCCGATCGGAAACCCGCCACAGATGTGGTGGGTAGCAGACTCATGACTCAGATGATGGATCCAGTTGTTTTTTTATATATATATATATAATGTACTAAAATATATTTACTGAGTTTTCACAATAGCTTGTAGTCAGGGGATGCAATTGAGCAACTGAACCAGAAAAACACTCAACTGTGCTGCTACATGTGTGTTAAAAAAATGTAATAATAAAGTTACACCCTTTCTAACAGCTTAAGTTTTTAGATGAGTTGTTAATTTAACATTATATCAGAGCAGACTAAAAAGTTCTGAGTTCAAATCTTACCGTCACAAAAAAAAAAAAAAATGAATTGACACGTGTAGGCTCAAAGTGGCCACACGTGAGGGGACGTGTTAGAAAATATAATAATAAAGTTACACCTTTTCTAACAACTTAAATTTTTAGATAAGTTGGTAATTTAACAATGTGTTATGAGCCAGTCCCTTATTGACTACTTGGTTTAATCACCATACAAAAAATTCATAGCTCGAAACGTCAACATTATTGCCACTCAGATTACATCTCTTCGTCTTCCAAGTTTTATCTTAATGAATCAGCAGTGAATACTCATTGAAACAACCAATGTATTTTTTATTTGTAAAAGCTTATCTTATATCTAGAATATATGTATCAGTACAAACAATTCCACGACCATTGAAAATAACCTCATTTGTTGCTGATTTAAATATGCAATGGAGAAGAGGTCAGAAAGAGGAGGAAGAAAAATAATGAAAACCAGAATTGCTGCAACACAGACCATTTCTCATTCCAATAACCCAAGTTCATCATGTAAGTAACCCAACAGTTATCTTCTTCTGTTTGTTTTCAAAACTATTACCATAAATAGATTACTTTTTTCTTTTATTTTTGGATAGGAATTCAGTGTTGGAAGAGGAGAAGGATGATTTGATTAGCAAATTACCCGATGACATCCTCTGTCCCATCATTTTGCATCTCCCTTTCAAATCTGCTGTGCAAACTAGCATCTTTTCAAAAAGATGGAGAAACCTATGGAAGAAAGCTTTAGCTCTCCATGGAACAATACAAGATACTGAAAAAGTGATCACTGCTTTTCTGGATTCTACAAATGAGCTCGATGAACCTAGCAATCCACGTGGTCTTGTTTATCACTTTGGGCAAGGCAGTAGCCTCCTAGCTACTGTCAAAGATAATACAGAACTTCATCTAGATTTCTTCAATGAAGAACAAGGTATTCCTGAGAATTTTGATTGGCGTTTAAGGCTTCATAGCCCAAACCTCAATGGGGAACCAATTATTTTCTACCGCCTCTCTATAAGAATTCTTCATCTCTCATCTGTAAGCAACCTCACCAAGGAAGCAGTTTCTTCAATCATATCATATTTTCTTCTTCTTGAAAGCTTGGAAATTTCTAAGTGCAAAGGACTACAAGCACTTAGTATCCTTGCCAATACAGAACTTCGAAGCTTGACTATTTTGGACTGTCCACAACTGAATGATATCTTTATAGTTCCATACAATCTACAAACACTTCGATTTCGGGGATTACTTCCCCAGTTCTCGCTCATGTATGGTCTGTCCTTCGTAGATGCTAATGCTATGCTTGATTTCAGAGGGGGTCCTGGCTACAATCCTTTCAGTTGTCATAATCTTCTCAATTTTCTGTTGGCACTCTCAAAAGTCAAACTTCTCACCATGTGTGGGTGGCCATTCCAGGTATGTTTCTACATTTCTTAATATGAGTATCAAAGTTCTAGGCAATCAGTTAAACTAATCTGGGTAATGCCCAGTTCTCTCTCTCTCTCTCTCAAATCAACTTGCTCGCACATATTAACCATATGAGGGAAATGGATATGGAGATTCCGGGTGGAGGGTCATCGTTTTTGGAGGGGAGTGATTATGGCAAAATATGGGTGACAGGAGACTGAATGGTTTCCCAGATCAATGGAGGGTTCTTGAGTTGTGGCTTGTGGAATTTCCTTTAAAGGGGGCTGGATGATTTCAGAAAACACACTTGTTTTGAAGTGGGAAAGGGCAATAGAGTGGGTTTTTGGGAGGATGAGTGGTGTGGGGAAGGAACTTTGAAGACAATCTTCCCTGTTTTATTAGATATTGCTGCGGACAAGGATTGCTTAACAAGGGGGGGCGATGAGGTGGTGTGGTCGCCAAATTTCAGGAGACAATTCTTTGACTGGGAAGTTAATGAGCATTCGAAAGCTCCTTCAAAGGTTGCCTTTTTGCACGGGAGGCCTCTTAGGGGGCTATTTTGACCTTGAACAACCTTCAACGAAGGAGTATACAATTGGTTAATATATGTAGCATGTGCAAAAAGGAGGGAGAAAACGTGGATCACTTACTTGTTTACTGTGAGTGGGCTCAGGATGCTTGGTGTTTTGTGCTTTCTATCTTTGGTTGTGCTTGGCAGCTTCGGTTATGCTGGTTTCCTTGAAGGACCTTTTGCATTGTTGGGGTGGGGGAAGGGTGAAAGGGGTAGGCAAGGAAGGTTTGGAAAATGACTTGGTTGTGTTTGATATGGTGTAGTTGGAAAGAGTGTGATCAGATGATTTTTGAAGGGGAGGAACTCTCCGCTTTTGTCTTTGAAGATAGATTTTTGAGGCTGCTATTCCTTTGGGCAAAAGGAGCCCATCTCTTAGATGTTGGTACTTTAGTGGATTTTTTGGGGTCTCTTAAACCCATTTTGTAGTATCCTTTTGTTGTAAATATGGGTTCGCCCCCTGGGGTGCTTTGGAATATATTTGCATTTACTTAGAAAAAATAAAATAAAAAAACTATACAAGCTTGCATCTTTTTATTCTTTCTATTTTCATTTTGGCAGGTACCAATTCCGGAGTGGCTACTGCTGGCAGGATTCATACAAGATCCTGAAGACTTTATGTTCAGCAATCTAAAGGAACTATGGTGGATCGATAGCTCAATGGAAGAATACAACATTGATGTCCTGGTTTCCTTTCTGAAAACTTGTCCTGCCTTGGAGAGACTATGCATAACTGTGGGTTTTTTCATTCATTAAATTCCAACACACTTATTTGCTGATTTTCTCAATTCTTGCTTCTTTTTGTGATTGAAGACAGTTTCTTTGCAAGCAATTTCAAGTGGCACTGACTTCTGATGGAACAATTGCATGTAGATTGTAGCCTCAGTCTGTCAAGCTTCATTCTGGTGGCCATTTGAAGTCATTGTTCCATGAAATTGCTTACATACATAACTTTAATACTCTTCCCACTCACAGACCGTTACCTGGTCACTGAATTTTGCAGATTGATCCAACCAGCTATCAGAATCCAAACAAAGTGGAATGTCACTCAAGGGTAGAGAATCTGAATCGAGCAGCCAGACACAGACGATTAAATGGTGTCAGAGTGGTAAAAATGGAGGGATTCACAAACAGGGAAGATGAAATTCTATTGGCAAAGTGTCTACTAAAGGAGGTAGTTTCTAAGGAACCTGAAATTATAGCAATATCCCATGACACTGATTCGACCATGAATCGCCCTCGAAGATTGGTAAAGATCCCTTGGATTGAGACAACCCATCAACCAATAACTCTACAGAAGTTTACTGGAGAAGACAGTGCAGCCGGATCTTCGAGTGGTTATCAGAAAGAAGCACAGGCACAACATCCAGAAATGTATCATTTTGAATATATAGAAGAGGGCAATGAGGAGTTGTGTACTGCATTTGCTCATTGTAGGTTTGTTGATGAAAATTATAACTTATGAAGATTGAAGACTATGATCTTTGCATCATCTATCACCTTAATTTCCAATCCTAATTCACACACCAAAATTATAGGTTCATATTAGAAACTCTTTATGGGTTCCAAAGAAAAATTTGTTTCTACAATAATTCACACACTGCTCAATTTTAATCCTGATTTCCATGCACTTCTCAACCAGGAATATCAAAGTTTTTTAAACCTCCTAAATTAATCAAATTCACTGTAAAAAAGGGTTACTTAAATTTCAGCAACATGAGGTTAATGATATTACCACTAACTTCAATGGCGGATACAAGGGGGTGGGGGGGAAAATTAGGAATTATCGCCCAAAATTTTTCATATTTTTATAAGTGACCTCTTTAAATTTCAATTTTTATACTTTTTCACTCTTCTATGTCAATTATCTGGATTCGCCATTGACTAACTTCAAGGTATCAAGCTATGAATGTGCTCAAATATGCAAATATATAATCTATGCTCTAACTGGATAATGCAGGAAAAAAAATGGTTCTGGTTTTTTTTTTGTAACCCCCTAAAAGATATTTGGTATGCTCAAATGAGAACTATTCAACCTTAAAAACAATTTATTGGGCAATGTTTTCAATAGAAGTGTTGTATAAATACAAGTATTCTTTTTTGTTATCTTCAAATAATAGCATTAATACATTTATTGAGCAAGTGCTAATAGAGAACTAAAAGGAGAGAAACTGAAGGTTCCAAGAAAGTGTTAGGTTATGTTTGGTTGAATTAATAAATCATATTTAGAGGTTTTTCCATGTTTAAAGTGAATTTTTTTCTAATTTATTAAGTGTTTGATTCGATTTATTTGTCATACTTAATAGATCAACACATAACGTAAAACTGACTTTTTAAAAAAGTAGTTTAGTAGAAATTTTTCAAAAAATAACCTAATGACACTTATTAATAGCTGATTTAAATAATACAATATCATTTAAGCTTTTATCAAATACATTTATTCAAATATTAAATAAATTAACTCAAACAATACTTTTTCACAACTATTTATTCAAACGGCAACTTAACTCAAATTATACTTTTTCTTAGTTCATCCAAATGAACGTTTTAAGCACTAACTAACATTTTTTTCTTTGTAAAAATTTGCAGCTTGACTTATTCAAACTTAATAGATCTGCATATAACCTAAAACAGACTTTTTTAAAAAGTTGTCTAGTAGAACTTTTTTAAAACTAGAACTTTTTTAAAAAGTAACCTAATGACGCTTATTAATAGTTAATCCAAATAATACAATATTATTTAAGCATTTATCAAATAAATTTATCCAAACATTAAATAAATTAATTCAAACAATACTTTTTCACAACTATTTATTCAAACTATAACTTAATTCAAATTATACTTTTTTTTCAATTCATCCAAATGAACGTTTTAAGGACCAACTAGCATTTTTTTTCTTTGTAAAAATTTGCAGCTTGACTTATTCACACTAACCATTAGAATTCATTCCTATAGATTTTTTTTTTCTTCTTCTCTTGTTTTTGGAATGACCGGACCACAGGTTCTTTGGACACGTGATTGTTAGAGCAAACTCTTGATACGTGATCGCACCCCAAACTTAACATTGTCACGAAATTTTTCAAGTACAAAATACATATAGGAATCCAAGTTTATATATTTACTAATAAATGCAATCGAAGTGTCATAAGTTTCTTATGCCAACCCAAGGTTGAACAACTCAATCACTAAGTTAATGAACTCAACACACTGGATAAAGAGTCAGCCCTAAATTAAAAAATCAAGATTAATTACACTTTAGTACCATAAATTTTTTCTCAATTTCAAATAAGGCCATTGTTAATTAATTATAACACTTTCGTCCCTTAATTTTTAATTTTATTTTAATTAAGACAAATTGTAAACAATCGGTAAAGACTATCTCAAATTGATTATATTTTAATACTCAATAATTTTACGTGAGTTTTAAAATAATATTCTATAATTGTATACAAATTTCAAATAAAATTCTATAATTTTATAAGAATTTCAAATAAAATCTTATAATTTTAATGCAAAAATGACTATCATTAAAAATTTGGAACTAATAATCATTTGTAATTCGTTTCAATTAGAATAAAATTAAAAATTAAGAGACTGAATTATTATAATTAAAAATTAAAAAAATTATTTGAAATTATAACAAAATTTCATAGTATTAAAACATAATTAACTCAAAAATCAAACAGATAATAAATATACAAGAATATTAATAATTAATGTGCAAAAAATCTCTAATAATAGAAAATAAATGAGGGGCTGAATTTTAGGTCATCCATATTTCAAAATTCGGAAGTAGTTCCACAAAAATTTCACAACTCACCTCAAGATAAAAAGACAAAAATGCCTATTTGTGCATCCCATATTTTCTCAATGAGCTCCAATAGAGGAGTTTTTGCTGAACCCTCGTGGCGGTGGCGGTGGCGGTGGCGGTGGCGGTTCATCCACCTCGAAGAAATGACGGGTAATGTTCTGGAAGATGAGTTATCTCACTGTTGCTTCCAACGGTTCATTACAGCCCATTTTAACCCTCTTCCCAATTTTGGCTCTTCCCCAACCCCCTCCACAACTGTAGCACCCAGCATTTCCATAATAAGTTACAGTGATGGGTGGTGGAAGGAAGAGGAAAATACAGAGGGCATTTTTGTCATTTACTTATCTATTAATGCGACGTCGTTTTTTCTGGGTTCTTCCCCTCCTCTTCATCTCAAACCTGAAACTCTCGCTCTCTTTTTCGTCTGCCTCGTTGAGTTCCGCTCAGGCCCTATCTCGTCCACACTCATCTGAAGCTCAGGTCAGTTTTTTTTTTTTTTTTTGCAATTTCAATTTTATTTTAATGTTTTGGATTATTTTTACTTGGCTGTGTGCATACTTGGGTAGGAACAGAATCTGAATGGGGCAAATAGAAATTGCAGTAGTTCGGTTGGGGTTGCAGAATCAAAATGGATTTCTTTGTGGGTACTACCAGTTTGGAGTTACCCATATACGTTTCTGGCGTTACTTTGTGAAGGCAGTTGTGCTTATGCAGTTTTCTCTTTCGTTTTTTTTTTCTCCTTCCCCTTTTGTTTGATTTCATTACATAGCATCAGTGAAATTCACATAAGAAACAACAACGAAAATCTTTCATGAGACTTAAACTATCATGGTTAATTGTTAATGTGTTGTTCAATTATTCTTTACGTCAATGAAGCTGAAGAAAATCATGGCTCAGCTTTTAGTCCCCATGTCCTTATTGTGAAATTTATAAAAATGATGAGCTAGAAATATGTTTCACAATAATGATTCTCACATGGTTGCAAGCATGATTTTTTAGCATTTACTTAGTTGTAAGTTATGTGAATTGGCGTTTTTCTAGATTGAATTGAATTGGATTTGCTCTAGTGGTTGAACAATATAAAGTTTGCACGGATTGAAGTTACAATGGAAAATACATTAATTTTTTTTAGTGATTACTCCAACTAGAGCAATACTGCTTACAATCTCCCAACTTATGCAGCTAAACTTCTTGGTTCTTTGTTAGGGTAGGTGAAGCTGCTTGGTGATTTTTTGAAATTAGGCTGTTAGTGTGTGATGTGATTGATCTAGATTCATAACTAAGATGACAATTTTCAAAGACTTGCCATGTGAAAACTGATTGACAATAATCATTTAAGATTTGGCAGCTCTTGGGTGGCTGGAAATGTTGTTTCATATTCAACTCTTTTGCATGGAAATAAACTCTATCAAGCTTGTCTTCAAATGTGTATTTCTTAGTCCTTAAGACGTTTCAATTCAATGGTCTCAAAAGAAAGCAAAATTATTAATGTTTCATAACTATATAGCACCAACTTATCAAAAAAAAAAAAAAAAAACTATATAGCACCAAAAGAAATTGAAGACTGCTCAAATCCTTCTTTTCTCTAAAGTGGCTCAAGTTACTCAACATAGTCTTATCACAAGCAGTTGGGCTAGAATGTACTGGTAGTGTGAATTTGATTCTGCTAGTAAGTCACAAATCACCTGCTGTATTGTTAATTGTAGTGTGCCTATGTGTCTGTGCATCAGTTTTTGTTTTGGGGTAGACACGTGTTCTTTATATATTAATTTCATTTATCAAATTCTGATGCATTGCTCTAATATATCTTATTATAAAACTTAAAAATGAGCTTACTTTCAGATTAAAGGGGAACATAAGGATTGGGTACCCAACTTTCCCACATAAGGAGGATTGCCATGTTAAGCAACATGATGAGAGAAGTAGACTTGGTTGAAAAATGAATCTTGGAAGTTAAGATTTGAATTCAAGCTAAGAACATTGGTATTCGGATTTTGACTTCAACTATAGAAACTTTATCAGTGGGCTTGTAGTTTAACTTTAGGCCCTGAGATTTTTTAGAGATTGTCCCTCTGAAAATTGCTTAGGGTGAACCGAGTCAATGGGACTTGAGAAAATTAGTTCTAGCATGAACAGTCACAAGAATTTGTTCAAACCTTTGGTATGAACCATAACCAAAGTTGATGTATCCCCATCAGATTCTCTATTCTCTACAACAAAGCTACACATACTCTTTCAAAAAAATTATTTTTTATGCTCACAAATGCTTTTTAGAAACTATTATTTTGAACTGGTAACTTTTAGACATATTTTAAAATTTATTTAAAATCGACCAATCAACAATAATGCTTTATCCCAAGCTTTTGTGGTCAAAACATTTTACCTATCAAATGCTGCATCATTAGTTAGAGCATTAGATTCTTTGTCTTCTTGTAATGAGAAGGAATAGATAGGTTGTAAGAAGGTAAACTGTCATTTTACTGTTAACTTCTCCATCTCTCTCTCTCACACACACACAAACACACAGATTTTGGTTTATAGAACATTATAAGTTGATTGACGGATAAATTTTGATAACAGGTCTCCACCATTTAGTTTCTCTTGGGAGGAAGCAAAAGCATAAAGAAAATACAGGACACTTTCAAATAAATGCTGCAGCAGTTTCAAGCAGTATCTATTGCTTCATGGAGTCCTCAGAAGGGTGATCTCTTCGTATCTTCTTTCATTATCTTTGTGTCTTTTATTTATAATTTGGCAAGGGTTATTGATGAGGTGTATAAAATGGGGATCTCAAAGAAAAATTAACTGTAAAAATTAACTGGATTTATGTAGGTACCCTTGATGGTGTCTGCAACACTTTCATGTTGGGGGTGTAGACACCATTTAACAAGGAAAAAAAAAAGAATAAGTAGAAACTAAAATAGGAGGGTCATTGTTGCGTGCTATATTTCTTCACAATAACAGGTAATTATTTGGCCTCTAACTTTCAGGTGTGTGCACTGGCATAGTGGAATGTAGAAGGCCTCAATTACCAGCTTTTAAGGTCATATTCTCTTGGGCTGAAGGCTTTCTCTCTCTTTTCCTGAATTATTTAATTTTTATTTTTATTTTTGAGTAATATTTTATTGTTTGTTTTCTGTTGTAAATTGTTTTGGAAGTGAAGCAACAAATTTATGTGGCAGAGCATGTTCGGTTATATCTCTATATGCACTTTAGAGAAGCTTCTCACTCTCTGTGCAATTACTGCAATCTTTTCTCAAGTGTGTGTTATCTAGGCTATTATTAAGATAATGATTTAAGTCCACAGTGTTGTATCTGAACATTTGTCAAAAGTCATTGACATAGTATTTTTGAGTCTTTTGAATCAGTTTGATGAGGATTTCTTGAGATTTGCCTTACCTTGTGGTGAAATTAGACCAAAAAAAGGACAATGTCAATGTTGGTCCTGCTTATGCTAGATGCTGGGAGGGGTAGACTATAGACAGATCTAACCTTAAGCATTTTTTTTTCAATGAAGTGGCTGCCATCAGACGCAACTGTGTTCTAATGCTTGACTGTCTGAGCATTTTACGATTGTATATGTCAGACGCGAACCCGTGTTCTAACGCTTGGAAGATGTTTTAATAAATTAGCATACATCTGTCATGAATCATCATGTTACAGATCATCCCTGCAATGCTTCTAAGTCCTATCTCTTGCATTCCCTTAAATAATAAGTTACTTGGCTTGCAAGAAAGCATAACAAGTTGAATTGGTGTTCTTTTGCAGCTCAACTACTGTCCCATAAATTATTGCATAATGTTTATGAGTGCCTAACTAGCTTTTAGCGGGATCTTGTGGGAGGACAGACATGAAAGGATTTCAAATGTAACTTCAATCTTTTATGGGACATATGCAAAAGAATCAAAGCTTCTGGCATCCTTTTGGGGCTCCATTGGCTTTAGTTTTTGGAAGTATATAGGCCTAGTAGATGATGTTTCTTTGTTTCCTTACCTAAATTACTTAAGTTTGAACATTGATAGTTACCCCATGAGAAACTAGGGAATATGCAGAGATGCTATTGGTAGCATTCTATATCCTTTTTTGGTCCCACAAACACTAGTGTATCCTCTCATACTGAGTTGGTTGCTATTAGAAGAGGTCTTAGAGAATGCAAATGTCACTATCAATCTCATGTACTGGAAGTTGATTCATGATGCCATTTTCACATATTGGGATGCAGATTAAACAGAGGGTCTTTGGTGATTTCATCACGTTTATACGAAGTTAGGAACCGTTTGTTGCTTTCAATTGGATCCTTTGGGATTTGGGGAACAGATATTTTAGCCAAGTGATGCCACAAGTTAGGAGGACTCACATGTGAACTCCATGCTTCATTTGGTAGGGATTTTTGTTATTATTCTTTTGTTTCTCCACATTTTTTCCAGGGGATCTTTTTTTTTTTTCCTACTTATGCTTTTTTTTTCAATAAATTTATTTATTTAACAACCTAAAGAATGTATAGACTGATCAATAAATAATACAATTTTTCTAGTGACCTTGCACATTCAGCTCTGGAGACTGTTGTGACCAGGTGTCTTACTTTGCAAGATTGACCCCAAGGATAGTTAGTAATTTAAGTACATTAGTCTTGCCCCCCCCCCCCCCCCCCCCCCCCACCCACCCAAAAACCCCCACAAAAAAAAATCACCAAGGAGAAAATAAAGCAATTATTGTCCATGGCTTGTGGGTGCCTTATATTTTGCTTATTGGTCCTAGTTGAGGGTTGCTTAGAAGTCTTTAATTTTTTTTTATTTAGCTGCTGAAGTGTCTACTACTCTAATTCATTTTCCTGAACTCTTTTTTATTTACAGATAGTTGTTATGGAGGCTAATGACTTTGTTTTAGTTGCAGTTTGGGGGCGAACAGCTTCAGACTACTGGGCAAAGGACATCGGGGACATTCCTTTATGCCAGTTGGAGGTCTGCTCAAGATCATACCATTAAAAAAGGGGAGGCAAATCCTCAAAATGTGGATCCCATGCTGCCAAAGAAAAAGAAGAAACCATATCCTGGCACTCCTCAAAATGTGGATCTTCCCCCCACACTGCCAAAGAAAAAGAAGAAACCATATCCAGTCCCTCTAAAGAAGATCCAGCTGGCTGGAAGGGCCGACAAAAAACTTGCAGAAATGGGAATAGAGAAGCCCCTTGAACCTCCAAAAAATGGACTACTTGTCCCTGATTTAATACCAGTTGCTTATGAAACACTGGATGCTTGGAAATTTTTAATTAAAGGACTTGCACAGCTCTTGCACATTATTCCTGTCCATGCTTGCAGGTAACTCGTATTTAATAATTATTGCTTGTTATGGTATTTGCTATAATTTTCCACCTCGTGTCCTACACAATCCTGTTTTAACTTATCCAGCAAGCCTGTAAGTCTTGGAAAAGTAATACGTGTGCTTCTCCTGCAGTGAGTGCTCAGAAATTCACGTGGCCCAGACTGGTCATGACATTCAGGATTGTACTGGCCCAAACAGTGCAAAGCGCAGAAGTTTCCACTCGTGGGTGAAAGGTTCCATTAATGATGTGCTTCTCCCTATTGAGTCATACCATATGTATGATCCTTTTGGTCAGCGCATTAAGCATGAGACTCGCTTCAACTACGACAGAATTCCAGCTGTTGTAGAGCTATGCATCCAAGCTGGTGTTGAAATACCAGAATATCCTTCACGACGAAGGACCAGTCCTGTCCGAATGATTGGAAGGAAAGTGATTGACCGAGGTGGATTTCTTGAGGAACCTGAAAGGTGCCGCTCAGTAGGTTCAGCTTCATCCCTTGTGGATCTTGATACACACGGGGCAATTGAACGATTCTCTCCTCCTACAGAATCAGAGGTGCCTAAGATTGCACAGGAGACTATTGATGCATATGAGAAAGTCAAGTGGGGTGTGATGAAGCTGATGAGGAAGTACACAGTGAAGGCTTGTGGGTATTGTTCAGAGGTTCATGTAGGGCCTTGGGGTCACAATGCTAAGCTTTGTGGGGAATTTAAGCACCAGTGGAGGGATGGGAAGCATGGTTGGCAGGATGCAACAGTCGATGAAGTGTTCCCCCCAAATTATGTATGGCATGTTCAGGATCCAAAAGGGCCTCCATTGAGGAGTGCACTCAAGAGGTTCTATGGGAAGGCTCCAGCTGTGGTTGAAGTGTGCATGCAGGCGGGTGCTGGAGTTCCTGCCAAGTACAAGCCAATGATGAGGCTTGACATTGTGGTGCCAGAAAGCGAGGAGGCTCACTTAGTTGCGTAAAAAGGTTTGTCTAGATTCTCAAGGCTTTACTATCTGCAACATCCTTAGCATTATCTATATTTTATGGCTAGTTTTCTGTATAGAAATTCTCAATGCTCTTGAATGTGTAGTGCAGTCTAAATTTGCACCTGTGTGGGCCAGGGAAAGGTTTTCCAGTTTCCACTGTATTTCTCATGTAGGAACAATTATGTCAAAATCATTTTTTGTTTTACATATAATAGATATATACTTTTAAATGAAAGTATATAACTGGTGAATTTTATTTTATTGTATCTTATTTTTTCTCTTTCAAGCCAGGATAACATTGAAGGATGCATTAACATTGGTATATTTTCTTTGAATTTTGTGATTATTATGGAATTATATTACAAGAAACTACAGTAAGTTGAATTATTGCAGTAGTTCACTTTGTTTTAGTGCTGTTGAATCTGGATGCAGGCTAATTACTGAAAAATGAAGCTGTTAGCTCCCTTTGATGGTGAAGTTCCAAAATTAATAAATTATCCTCCAGTTATCCCCTGTAAACTATCAAATTTAGCCTCCTATGATCAAAAGTTCTTCTTTCTTTCCTTCCTAGTCTACATGATCAAAAGATTAAATGCTCACTTATCTAATATATGCAATGCATACCGCGTGTGTTTATACTTTTTTGTACACAACTCTAAAATCTTCAACGTAAGCTTTGAGGCTTCATCTTCAATGTGATCCTGTAATTCAATCGAGTTGGTCTGAAGTTTTCGCTGGTATAGGAAAACCACCGCAAAAACTCAACTGGCCTAACTATTACAAACTCAAAACTTTTTAAAATGAATTACCAACCTACGAAAATTACAGAGACATTTAATGATAAAAAAAAATTAAACACATTTTTCTCACATGATGTTTATAATTTATTTCTATGAATCTCCCAAAATCTTGAATATTCAGAGACCTATGAAAACTTATTCGAATTGAATGCTTCTTATTTAGTTGTCATCATCATATAATAATGATTGAATTTGTGATAGGGACTGGCATTAGTGATTGATTTATCGTGTAGTAATTAATTGTTTTATTGAGCTCGTGAAGTTATTCACACATTTTGCCCATTAGACAGGGGTCACCGTCATCTCTATGTGACAAAACATAAACATGGCAGTAATATGCCATTTGATCTTTGGGGGACGGTAGCATGGTGCTACTGTTACTGTTGTTTGAGCATCACTGTGGAACCCACAAAAATAACAGATCAGAGTGACATTAGTACCACATTACCATGTCACTGAACTTTTTTCCTTGATCCTGTAAACTATTTTTTTTCCTAATCACAAGAAATTCCAAGAGCAGAGCACAACCACACAGGAGCAATCTTCCACCAAAGTGGAACTGAGCTAAGGAGGAACTATAGAGACCCAATCGAATGGAAGGAAAATTCTCATTGAAGAAGGATCTAGAACTTTCACATGCAAAATTTCACAATTCTACTAGTAGGAAAATGTTGAGATTGAGGTAGAGGATCATGGGAAATTCTGCAGGCCTGCAATTAAATCTGCTTAGGCGCTTGTAGTTTTAAATGTTAACCTTTTTTTTTTAATCTCAAAGAATCCTTTCAATCATGGATCTTTAAAAGTGTGGCTATAATTTGTTAAGCTTGGTTTGCATTTGGCTCGAAGTTAATAAGTATTTTATTCTATATAAAAGATTTAAGTTACTCGAATTTAGTTTGTGATCGTTTCGATTAGAGGTATGTTTAAGATTAGTTTAAAAAAGTAACAAACTAATCTTGAACACAATATGAAATTCGTTTATTTTAACGAGTTAAATTTGAAATATTCACTACTTAACTCGGCTCGACTCGACTCATTTACGGTCATTTTTTTCATTTAGTTATCTTTAATATGCAAACCTTGGCCATTTTTTTTCATTTAATTATCTTTAATATGCAACCCCATATCATTAATATACATAATCCAAAACTCAAGTAAATTAATCAATTACACCAAAAGCTTCTCCCACAAATGATACCAAAACAAACAAGACAATTTTTTTATTAATTTAACAAATGAAGACAGCCAAGAAAATCTGACCCATTTCCTAGAAAACAAAAGAAAATTACATCACAAACACCTACTTAACAAAACTACAAGAAATTCAACATCACCCCCACAACTCCGTTTCTTCAAACAATTGTATTACTTTCCCAACCTTATTGCCCCCTTTAATCTACAGAGAGAAAGGAGGAGAGAAAAATGTCTAATAATCTGTTGTTGGGAGTTGCTCATGAGTGTTTTCACCAATGAAGATGTTATCATAGATAAGAGCAGCAATGGCTGCACCAATGAGGGGACCCACCCAGTAGACCCAGTGGTGGGACCATGACCAGCTAACCACTGCAGGACCAAATGAGACTGCAGGGTTCATGGATCCACCATCAAAGGCACCGCCAACCAAGATGTTTGCACCCACAATGAACCCAATTGCAAGAGGTGCAATGATGCCCACGTTCCCTTTCTTTGGGTCCACTGCTGTGGCATACACTGTGTAGACCAGCCCAAAAGTCATCACAATCTCAAACACCAGTGCGTTCCATACTGATACATTGGTTGATAGTGCAAATGCAGATGTTTCCTGCATATTGGATTATGAGTAGAGAGAAAAGGGTGAGAGAATGTTACAAGAGGACCTCTTATCAGAGGACACCTTTGGACACTCCTGAAAATCCAGTCTCCGCGTTCCAATTGGTGTGTGCAAGTCACACAAGTAAGGAAGAGGCCAAAATTTTTGCTTGCTTAATATTTAATTATAAATTTAAAAATTAAAGAAATATTAAAAAAGCTAATAATGATTTATAATATTTTTTATTAGTAATTAAATTTATTGATGTAAAGAAACTTACGAATTAAACAAAAAGCATAACAAAAGGGGAAAAAAAATCGAGAGAGGGCAATTGCCCTTGCTAGGCCTAAGATGGCCTCTTCTCGTCCCGTACCTGCACTCAAGTGTATGATTTGTGCACATAACTTGCAAGCACCAAAGAAAGTATGGAGATTGTGTTTTGATTCTTACCAGTCCACCTGTGGCGAATTTAAGAAGCAAGCAAGCAACGATTGATCCAAGTAATTGTGCAATCCAATACAAAATGCCCCTCAACAACGTTATGTTGCCACCGATGAAGGCACCGAATGTCACGGCGGGGTTGACATGACCGCCAGAAATGTTTGCACCGACTGAAACCGCCACAAAAAGCGCAAATGCATGAGCTAATGCTGCAGCTACGAGACCCGACGGTGTCGATGGGCCATTATTTGTAAGCTTGTCTGCCAAAAATATCCGCCCATTAGTCCTCTTTTATAACTCACTTCATGCCATATCTCAGAAAAATAAAAATAAAAGTTCACAAGATAAAATCATATATTGCAAATCAAAATGTCCATAATTTTCTTATTACTTATAGAATTGTATATAATTAGAATACAAAAATTAGAATTTAAGAAAGTTTCTTATAAAAACTTGAGGAACAACTTGACCTTATTGCTTCAAGTTTGTATAAATGGCGAATAATAGAGATATTTTTATTTATATGAAATGGGTAATTCAAAATTGAGCTAAACTGGAATTGGGCTTTTTGGTTTGGAAATACTTACTGAAAGCCATGCCGGATCCTTCTCCGGCGAAAACAAAAATAAGCATTGAGAAGAACTCCGCCAGCGCCGCCCTGAGCGCGTCGGGGTGGCTGGCCTCTCTCGGAGTTCCGATTGCGATTCTGTAAATCGGCATTTTCTATTTTCCGATTGCAAACAAAGCTTCTTGCTTGCTCTTTTTTTTTTTCTCTCACTGTGTGTATAGCTCAGTGGAAGAGTGAAAGTTCACTATATATACCTCAAATAACGGCAAAGGAACCGGTGTAACCGGTACCCGGTAAAAGCATTCTATAGAGAGCCATTTTCCGGAAGCCACTTGTCGGTGTCCTTTTCGGCTTGTAGTTAGTCATGGTCTTGCCACGTGTGTGGTGGTGATGCAGTTTAGGGCCGTATAAAAACTGAAGATCCTAAGGTTGAACGGCCGACCAAAGTGACGTGGTGGGTCCCTCTTGATTTGTAATACTATTTCAGCATATGAATCCCATGGGATTAGAGATGGCCGGCGAGTTTTTCGACTCATACTACCGACCTTTGAATATTCAACTATATATATATCTATATAAGTTTGGAAGAAGTTTCGTACAATGTTTGTGGGGCCCAGGAGATTAGGTTGGGCGGTTCGGCGGGTCCCACTGGGAGAGTTGATCGGGCTCGTGAACAGCTTGGTTGGTAGATCAACATGGCTGTGTGCGGACCGGGGGTGATCAAATGGTGTGGATGATCTTGGACCGCTCATTTCGAAAATTCCATCTTTGACTAAATGGATAAAGTAATTACACATAATTATAGAAGTTATGAATAGTGTTTGACAATAATGTTGAAATTTAAAGTTACGTTTGGATAATGATTTTTTATAAAATATTTTTAAAAATTTTGTAAGTAATTTTTTAAAAATTATAAAAATGTATTTGGATATGATAATATAAATTAAAAAAAATTAAAATTAATAACTTATCTGTTTTTAAAAATGTAAATAAACGAAACCTTAATGTTAAACGACTTAAATTACTGGTCATAAGTATTCTGAATTAATTTAATTGATTAGGAATATTTTGAATTAATTTAGTTATTAGAGATTAGTACAAAAAAGATTTAAATTTGAGTCGCTTAAATTTTAATTACGTCTTTACTATTTGTCTACTATCCGGGTGATATATGACGTAAGATTATTAATAATGTATTAAATAAATTATTTAATAATTCAGTGTTTATTTATACGCCATTTGAAATCTAAAATTTGGTATGAAAATTTGAGACATGTTGCATTATTTTATTTTTTTATTGTTTATCAAATACTATTTTTTGAAATGTGAAATTACTCAATAATGATTATATTCATTTTTAATCATTTATATTTATTAATTTTATTCAAAAAATAATATTCAACTTAACTCAATAAAATAAAATTTTATTCTAATTATTTCAAATCGATTATATGAATTTTATCACGCTATTATTCTCTATCTAAAATTATTTAAATAATTTTTGTACTATGTATTTCAAGTGATGCAGCTTAAGATCATTAATAGTATATTAGAGACAGAGAAATATTCTATATGTTTTAAGGTTAGCTTTTCGAATGATAACATAATTAATTAGATGGATGAGTCTCAAAAACTATGTGTTATGCAGTAAATGTGAATTATTATGAAGAAAAGTTAAAATTGAATGATTGAGGAAGATGACAAAGAAAGGCACTCTTATCCTCTTTTGATGCTGACTTCTTTGTCCTAATGTTACATTGGGTTGAATTTAGTCAAAAATAAGATCTTTTTAAATCCAAAATTGATTGGATTGCAGATGGATTCTTCTAGTTTGTTTTTTTTTTTTTTTTTTTGGGTTTTATTCTAGTACATTAATGAGTGGAATAGTTTCACCAAAGAGGCATCCAATGAGGTTAGTTTTAGTATAGTGAGTTTAAGTTGAACTATATTGAATGTGATGTAATGAAATGTTATCAGTAAAGAATAATAAAAATTGTGAAAATGTTAGGCTTAAGGGCCGGGTCAAGAAAAATAAATAAAAGGTTCAAAAAAAAAAAAATTAGTGTGATATTTTTGAGTTGGGTTAAAATTTTAGAAAGAAATGAGAAAATTAAGATAAAAAAATTTAAGTTTGATTGAAATTTGGAGTAAAAAATGAGAAATGAAGGATAAATATTAGAATGGACTAAAATTTTAGAGTAGATAACAGATTTTGAATTTCAAAATGCAGGATACGCGTTTGACAAACTATTTATTTTAATTTTTTTATTTAAAATTTAGATTATTATATCTAAATACATTTTCATAATTTTTAAAAAATTAATTACAAAATTTTTAAAAATATTTTTTTAAAAAATTATATCTGAATTACTATTCAAGTGCAGCCTAAAATTTTACAAGCAAAATTCTTTCTCCTATATTCGGGATTATAGTCCACCCTAGTCACCCCTACCTCTATTCTTGGTTAGGTTTACTAATAAATTGAATTTTAAGAAAAGGGAACACAACTATATGATAATATACAAAATAGTCATCACTTCTAATGAAGTTGGGGACGAAAATAATTTTTTTTTACTACAAAAATATATTTGTGCCCTCAAAAGGATAAAAAATCTATGTTTCAATTCACAGTGCTCGCACTCTTTTAAGAAGATAAAAATTCTTCTGTACTCAAATTTGCATGTGCCTAGATGTCACAGGGTCAACTTTTTCGCCCAAATTTTTGCCCCTGTGCGGCGTCAAGACCCCTGCCTTGACCAGCCAACCACGCAACCCCCCCCAAAGGAAACAGAACCCCTAGAATAGGATTCCACCACCGTTGAGTCTACACAATTCAATTGCAAACACGAATAGAGACACACACAGAGAACACAGCCCTTTACAGGAAACTCTTCCCAACCTTTTATTCACTATATACTCATATGAATACAAAGGACTTGCCCAAAGGCTACAAAAATAGACTCTCCCTCACAGATTCGTCCACACCCCTTGTGTATAACTCTCTATACACTTCTGTGTCTAATACAAGAGACCTTGCCCCCTTTATATAGGCAGAGATCTCAACCGCTCCATGTGACATGCACATGGCATGCAGTTGCCCCCAACTGCTAGGGTTTGTCACAGGCTGCCACCTGTGCTGTGCAGTTGCGCCCCAACTGCTAGGGCTTATCTGAAGCCTTGGATACGCGCCACCTGTGAGGATCCGTGCCTCACTTTGCCGCACACAATAAGGGTCCTTGGATCAGCGTGCCACCTGTGAGGATCCATGCATCCATTGTCGCACACAATGTGAGCCATTGGATCATGCCAGCATAGCAGGCAGTTGCCTTGCGCCCTTTGTCAGCCCGCAACTGCCTTGCGCCCAGCAACTGCCCCGCAACTGCCTTGCACAACTGCCCTGCGCCGCAACTGCCTTGCGCAACTGCACCGCAACTGCCCTGCAACTGCCTTGCGCAACCGCCTTGCGCCCAGCAACTGCTCAGCAACTGCCTTGCGCCCAGCAACTGCCCCGCGCAACTGCTCTGCAACTGCCTTGCGCCACAACTGCCAGCCCCGAGCCCACACTCAAGGACACGGCCGTATGCTGTCAGTCTTGCACCCACGCACCACTTGACCCAACCCAAGCTTCCGTCTTAGCCCTCATTGCCAAGCCATGCCCCCACACGCCTTGGTCTTCCTTAGCCGCATAGGCCACTCGCCCATGGGCGCTTCGAGGAGGTACTCCCCCCTATATATGTCAAATGACAATTTGTCCACCTGACAGGAGTGGATACAACCACTTGCAACATCAGTTCTTCCCCCTGTGTGCATCTGCCTTGCCAAAGGCTGCTATGCACCAAACTGTTCACAAGCCACCGGCTGCACCAACTCTTAAACGTCTAAGTTTCCCTCCAATACTTAGAATATTTTTGAGATATCCCATATCTGGAAAGTCATTCCCACTTCCGAATTTCATTCTACTCTTGAATAAGATTCCAAGTCCCGAATACCTTTCCGCACTTGAATAACATTCCAAGTCTGAATGTTATTCCAAGGCATAGCATGCCTCCCTCATGCCCATGCCAATGCCACCAAGGCCGGACATGCCTCCCCATGCCCCAAGCCGCCGTGTCAAGTGTAAAAGGGTCTAACACTAGATGAGATGAACCCATTAAAGACATCTTTCATCTAAATTGTTTGATATTGGATTAGGTCTAACCAAAATTCATATTTACTTAGAGCATTCACATGATATAAGTAGAGAGAGTTAAGATAAGAGAAAGACTCTTATTATGATAAGTCAAAGGTAGATCATTATATATTCCTATATGTGGTTATGGTACGGTGGTGATTGACATTACTCCTTCAGTGTCAAATAAAGAGTCTCTTATTTTATTTTGAGATGTCTTATAATAAGTATTTTTTGAAAAGTCAATGTATAAATTATCGTAAAATTTTTAAATTATTATTGTTATTAATTTAATATGAATATACCAATGTTTTGAAAACTGGACCGGATTGGCCGGTTCAACCGGTTGAACCCTCGATTGGTTCACAAAACGGTCCGGTTTAACCCATAAACCCACTTTAAGTTCAAAACCGTTCTAAAATCAGAAAACCGGTAAAACCGGGCGGTTCAACAGGTTCATGGCTGATTTTTTTTTTTTTTTTGGTCAAAATCTCAAATTTCATGCATTTTTTTAGCTGAATTTTGGCTAAGTTGAATTGGTATTTGGCTAAATTTATTTTGAATTGTATTTAAAATTTTAAACCCTTGAAGTTTGAAATTTCAGTATTATATATTTGTATAATGTGGTATTTTATTTGATTTTATGCATGATTATTAGTGTTTATATATATATTTTTTCATGTAGTTGAAGACTAAATTATTGGATTATACTTGGATTGGATGTTAAATTGATTTTTGTTATGATCCTTACGATTATGGAAGAATAGCAATGAAGTTTTAACTTTCAATATTATAATAAAATATGTCTATTATACTTTTTTCATTTTTTTCTTGAAATTTTACATATTAAAAAAATTCATATTTTGTAAATTTTTTTTATATAATTTTTAGTAATTTTTGTATAATTTTTTAAATTTAAAATATCAATAATATGTATTATTAAATTTATTAATTACATAATTATGACATCAAGGTTTGATTCCGGTTGAACCGGTAACCAGTAACACTGATATTTTTTTGGTTCGATAAACAGTCTGGGTCGAGAACATTGGAATATACTACTCAATATGAAAGAAAGTTAGTTTTATAAATTTATGATCTTATTCAAGTGTGAAAACATTAAATATTCATCCTTTTTAAAAAGTTAATTTCTTCAAAATGAACCATTTTTATGAAATAGATAACTCGTGGTCATAAAATAAAATAACTATTTCTTCAAAAATAAAATAACTATTTTTAAAAAGTATCACAGCTCCTAGTCAACAGTAATAAAGAGATCTCACTGTAACATTCTGTTCGTGACCGAAAAAACTCGTAACTGATCGATTTCTTCTATTTTCCCGAATCTAAAAATTACAAGACGTAAGTTGGATTTACATTCAGTTATTTTGTTTGTTTTTTTGTTCATAAATATTATATGAAAATTCATGTTTGCTTTTTTTTTTTTGTTTTTCCGAACTAAGCCTTTGAGGAAAATTAATTTGTAAAATATATGTATAAATTTGTATGCATATAATCACATAGTAAGTAACTAATGTGTCGTTATTAACATAGGATTAGGATTACGTTATTTATCTTTTAGTGGACCGACCAACTTCTTGAATAAGTGGAAAAACAACTGTTAACATCTTGTGACATGATTTTTTATTTATTTATTTATTGATTTTTTCATTGTGGGTCACATCATTGAACGATTGAGCCTGATCCTTACTGAACATCTTCTCGTAGGACCCACAACAAAGAATTCTGGGACTCCAGGTCGGTAAATGGGCCGGGTTCACAAATAGTTGGCACACAATTCGGACTTGGTAATGGGGGTCTCTTGGGTTCGAAGTTGAGTTTGAAAAATATTGAGGTGACACGTGTTATTTTAATGATATTTTATTATATATAATATAATTTTTTTTAATGAGATATAATACATATGATAGAATATTATTATTACTACGTGGTATACTAAACTCATCAAAAAAAAATAACTCGCAATAATTTAATGGGATTACTTTATTTTTTGTACTACATATTAGACCATTCCCAATCCAATTCTATTTACTATGCTGAAGTTATAATTTAGCACAATAATAATGTTGTACTTTTTAAATTTATACTCAAATTTTTATCATAAACGATGTGTCGTTGATATTACATATAGACATTACAAGAAGGATTTAATGTATTATCAATAATATAGCACCACATTAATGTCATATAATTTGGGATACAAATTTAAGAAGTTAATAAAAAGCAGTCATCTAATCCCATGCTATACAAGTTGCTATATTGTAGCAATGCTATCTAAGTTGTCAAATATAGCATACTAGATAGCAATACTATTTATTGTATACATTTTTGGGATAATTGGTGATATCTCTCCTAGATGGTCAAATCTGGAGAGTGAGGATACGCTCAAACTCTTTTCTATTACAAGTCCTGTTAGTCAACTGTGTTTTTTTAGATAAGGTCCACTGATGATTATGTGGCACTTATTTATTTTTAAAAATGTCAATTTTACCCTTTCAACTATTGGCGATTAAAACCACACCCATCTCACCCAACTTCAAACCCTCGTTCATTTCTCTCTCTATAGTTATATCTCGTTTCTCAATCTAATCAATCATTCTCTCCCTCAGTGATCTGTTTTCTCTCTTTCTAAACAGTCCCCTCTCCTTCACTAATGTGCTATGTCTCTAAACAATCCATCTTTCCCTCACCGATCATGGGAAACGTACAATAATGAACCGAATCATCTGAGCCAAATCATCCCCGTAAACTGCAATATAAAACATGTGTCGAATAAAAGGTTTATTTTTTGACACTGCTAGAAAATGTTTCTTAGATTGCTCCTAAGCTTTAGCGGTTCTTAATTGTATAGTTGGGAATTAGGACTTCATTACAACTTTCTAACAAGGCTTTTATTTTGTTTGATTTAGTTTATAGTGCCCTTGTAAACTCAACGAGGACCTATCTTATCTAGCATGCAACATCTATCAAAATATTGATAATATGGCATCTCAAGGAAATTAAGTAGGCAATTTCAATAGGTAGGTTACAAGTAGTGCAAAGAACCTATAGCATAGAGTCATGCATCACCATAAGGCTATACTAACATGTTCATTACAAGTTAAGGAGTGTACAAAGTATGATACTAAGGCAACTATTGTCATGTAGCGACAACAGATTGGAATTCTTGACAAGCTGCTTGTTTCAAAGACTAGAGTGATTGGGAATAAAAATTTAGAGGAAAAGGGAACATTTTGATCATGCTCATGACAATGGAGTCACTTATGTTTGGTCCCTCCATACTCAAGGGATGGCGAGTAACAATGAAGAAAGAAATTAATGGAATAGGCAAAATAGTGAAATTTCATTGTTTTACTGTGAAACATCGACTTTTCATGGAAATCAAAACCTTCAGTTTGAGTGTATCCCTTAGCTATAAGGTGAGATTTATACCTTTCAATTGAACCATTAGATTGATGTTTGATTTTGTATACCTATTTACAAGCAATAGGAGTTTTACCCTAAGGGAGTTGAGTGAGCAACTATGTGTGATTCTTGTCAAGTGCATCAATTTCGACTATCATAGTTGCGCACCACTTGGGATGTTAAAATGATTGGGCAAATGATGTAAGCTCTACCTCAGCAGAAATAACAATAATAAAAATATAGTGAAGGAGATAAAGTAGAATAAGAAATGCAATCCTAAAAAGTATATGTAACACCATTAGAGAGAGAAGGTTTCCGGGATTGGCACAACATAAGAGGACATTGAGTGACAAAAAAACATTGATAATCTTGAAGGTGACTAGGAGGGTGATGTGTACAAGAAGATCAATGAAATAAAAGTTGTGAAAAATGTGCAAGGATTGAAGAAGATTCGACACCAAAAGGTCTTGGAGCAACAGGGACGTGATCAGTTGCGAGTAATGGAAGAATAAGAGAAGATGAGTTTTTGTGCAAAGGGTGTTATTGAAAGGGAAAAATATGTTCATGGAATGTAACATCGCGATTAGTGAATATGACATATTTTTCAAGGTCATAAACCTGATACCCACGTTGATCAAAAGGACAACCTACGAAGATCCCTTTAATGGCATGAGGAGAAAACTTGTGTTTATGTGGCGACATGTTTTGTACATAACATAAACACTCAAAAACATGCAAATGGTGATATGATGGTTCGGTATGAAGCAGGGTGTTCTAAGGTGACTTCTCATACAATAATGGTGTGGGCAAATAATTGATAAGATAAGTCGTAGTTAGGATGCATTTCCCTAAAATTTTAATGGTAAGTGAGCTTAAAAGAGAAGAGCCCTAGATACTTCCATAAGAAGTCGATACGTGCGTTCATACACTCCATTTTGTTGTAGAGTGCCAACACGAGTTCTCTGATGGATAATCCCACGAATATTAAAAAAAATGGTGCATTAAAGTGAATTAGCGACCATTATCACTTCGAATTTGTTTAATAGAACATTGTAATTGATTTTGGATCATGGCAAAAAAAATTGGAGAATAGATTGAGTTTTAGATTTATTTTTTTATTAAATATACTCATGTGTAATGTGAGAAATCATCAGCAATGGTTAAAAAATAACAAGTACCAGAAATGAACTAAACAAAAAATCACCCCATAAATCAACATGGATTAAAGTAAATGGATCATCACATCTATTATTTCCATTAAGAAAATGTAATCAAGTGTGCTTGGCTAATGGACAAATATTAAAAAAAAATTAAAACAACTGGATATGCCAGTAACATTTTTTTTTTACAAAATAGAAAGTCTAACAGGGGATGGATGGCCTAAATGCCAATGCCAAAGATCTAATGCAAGAAATTGTTGTGTAGCCAAAACAATAGGAGAAGAAATGGGGCAAGAATAGTAGAATTTGGCATGCTCTTTACCCGGTCCAATCACCTTCTTCGTGGTAAGGTCCTTAAAAACACAAATCAAAAGAAAAAAAATGATAGCACAATTTAGTGATTAAGTGAGTTTACTAATAGATAAAAGATTAAAAGTAAATGTTGATGAAATATGATCAAGATGTAATGTATCAGAAAGATTAATACTTTCAATGTGAGAAATATGGGTACTATTTGGTAAACGAATGGATTTACCATTTGTACTAAAAAAGGTATTTAATAACAATTGAGCATAAGAAACAATATGATCTGTAACACCAATATCAATAACCCAAGAGGATTCATGTGACTTGAGATTTACCATTTGTACTAGAAAAGGCATCCAATTAAAATTGAGCATAAGAAACAATATGATCTGTAACACCAGTATCAATAGCCCAAAAAGATTCATGTAACTTGAGATTGGTGGAAGACTTACCAATAAGGTTGACAAAATGAATTTTCTGTTGCTTTTCTTCTTGAAGTACAAGAGAATAAACTTTACCAATTGAAGGAAGAGGGTCAATAATAAGAATTTGACTATGAAGAACAACATATGACTTCTTTAACCATATCAAAAACTAATAAATGTGTTCATATTGTTCATGTTCAAAAAGTATCTTAGAAGCACCACAAGTGCAATTGGGAATGGTACTATAGGAAGCGAGTTCATCCCAAAGAAATTTCAATTTGGTGAAATATGATGTGATGGGGGCTTGCTCCTGAATGGTATTTCATATAAATCGTTTGATCTAGACTATTCTGATTGCACTTCCTTAAGAGAATCGACATTTAAGATCATCCCGGACTTTCTTTGTCGTATCAACGTAGATGACACTATTGGAAATATCTAGAGATATGAAGTTTAATAACTATGATAACACCATATCATTGCAACGTAACCATTCAACGATCTCAATGACAGAGCCTCCTGGTTTTCCAAGAGTCCCTTTTACAAAACCCAATTTATTTTTGGTTGAGAGAGTCATTCTTATTGCACAACACTAAGTGGGATAGTTATCGTCATTTAAGAGTTGAGAAACTAGAACAATATCTAAATTGTCAAATGAATGGAGATAATAAGGAGAATTGAGATTAGATCCTACGATCTATTGTTTGTAGATATGATTGTTGTTGATTTAGTTGTGGTGTGTGAGAGAAGAAACAAAGAGAATCAACCAAAAAAATCAACAAACTTGTTTGGATGATTTCCATAACGATTTTAGAAAGAATATATATAGAAAGATTGTCACAAAATCAAGATGCTCTGATACTATGTAAAATAAATTAAAAAGGGAGGAAAAAAAAAATAGGCACAAGTTTTACATGATTTAGCTTTGGCTGCCTATATCCAAAGACTAAACTTCCATTGGGTTTTTTGTTTTATTTCTCATATATATATACAAACTTTACAAGGAGAAGAGATATATACGAAAAATAACAAGAAAAAAGTCATATAAGGTAAGATGTAATTAATTCACCAAAATTAGGAAAGAAAAATCCTCTTCTCATAAAGAATGAAATTCTTCCATTTGAAGCAAAAAAGTCTTCTTTTTCTTGGGAAAGAAAGTCTTATTTTCTTCAAGGAAGAAAGTCTTCTATTTGAAAGAAGAAAGTCTTTTTTTCTTTGAAGAGGACAGTTTTCTATTTAAAGGAGAAAAGTCTTTCTTTCTTTAAAGAAAGTCTTCCTTTTCTTGAATAGCATCAATAAAGATTAGGGAATAAATGTCATGCTTTTTTTTGAGTATGAGCTTACTTTTCCATTGTTCAGTGTCAAATTGTCTGGATTAACTAACAAGCCATTCTTTGAGGATAAAACACCTAACTTTATGTTGTTAATCCCCATTCGACGAAATCTAATACCACATTGCTCAAGTGTGTTGGAAATTAGCAAGCTAAATGAACATGAATGCAAGTGAACAATGAAAAACAATACTAATGGACATGGAAGCGAGCAAAAATAGCTGTCTCTATGAACACAAAGTTCTAATGAAAATGATTAGATTGATAATAGCTAGCCAAGCGCTGCGCTGCATTTCTCAACTTGTATTTTTGTGTAGGGAGATATTGCACGCTGATTGTGAAGGTAAAATGAGAGATGGTGAAGAAGAGTCAGCAACAAACTGAAAGTGGTGGCAGACTCTTTCAAGGTGCTCCCCATCTGATATGCTCATGTTAATAGGGTTGCAAAATCTCTTGTATGCAAGTCCCGATTTCTTTTTGTTGTGAATTCTTGTATATATCTATGGTAAAGCCTTGTTAAATCCTTATCAGTACTAATATATCTACCACCAATTGGTGCTTACCAGAGAACCCTATGCACTGAATATTTGTTCTAGTTTTGTAGGTAGGTAAACTCTTTGACCTCTACAAATCTTTCGAAACAAGACTCATGTCTTGCAATTGGTGCCCCAAAAGAGGTTTTGCTATGAGTGGTCCCCGAACGAGGTTTTACACTAAAAAACTTATGCTTTTAAGACACGTTACCTGTGCCTTTTCTACTACTAAACTACCCCTCGGGGTTGGTGCTTTTACCCATTTGCTATAGTTAACAAAGCTCCAGCATGGCAAGCACGACCTCATTAAAATATAGAGGTACAACTCGAATAGATCAAGCTCAGGTTGAAACATGTCCAAATCCAACCTAGGTCTAATACATTTGGCTCGAGCTCGACCACGAACCCAAGCAACACAGCCCAAGGCCGTCTCGGCTTGAAATTCAATATTCTCGAGTTTAGCCCGAGCCCGAGCATGAGCCTGAGCCCAAAATTCAAAATACACATGAAAGATATTTTTTAGATTCAAAACTCATATTTTTATCAATCAATTTCAATGCAGATGAAGAATCACATATTTCTTGCAAAAAGAAAGAAAGAAAGAAGAATCACACATCAAAATAAATTAGAGATGAAAACAATGCAGTAATAAAAATCACAAACAAAAAAAATCATAAAATATAAAATACCCAAAAAAAAAAATCTAAGTTCAAGTTCAATCTCATGAGTTGCTTACCAAAACTTTAAAAATAGTAGAACCTCATTGCTTCAAGTCGTCAATCAATGATGATGCAATAGAGATTTTGCAACATAATGTACAGATTCTGATCACAATCAACTGTTTAAGGTCGTTGAACTACTGAAGCAACTAGTATGAATGGAAGACCAAGAGAGAGTTGAAGATCAATGATGATTTCACAGGTTTGTGGTGCATCGACGGCGGCTAAGGTTGACGGAAGAAAAGGACGCGAGAAGGAGAGAAATGAGAAAGGCAGGAACCAACTATGGTTTGTCTGCATGAGTGAAGAGAACTCACCTACAGTGATTGACTGGCTGAAGCGGTAACGAGAACAAGAAGCAGCGATAGCGTCAGGCGGCAACAGCGGCAACGTTAACGGCTAGAGTTTGGTGAGAGTGCGTGATCGTGAGTGAGTTTAGAGGCAGAGTGAAAATGTGAAATGAGGGGCTCTGATGTGTGTGTTTGTGTGAATGTAACCAACGACTATGATTTATTGTAAGCTTAAATCTAACAATGTATATTAAGAGATAAAACATATATTATATATTTTCTTCGGGCACGATTCCGGAGACCCCGGCTCAGGCCCAGCCATATTCTGACTTGGGCTTGCTTATTTAAGTTTAGGCCCGTCCCAACATTGTAAACAATTGCCCAAATCCTAAAATTTTTGGGCCGGGCTAGGGTAAGACTCAGGTTGATCCACCCGAGTTACAGCCCTATGGAAATAAAAACAGGCCGGAGAGTTTGAATTTGAACCATGAAAGTCTGCAAACCATAAGAAAGAAAGAGACAGAACAAACAAGTTCACAGGACGCAAGCACTACTGTCGAGAGTAGCCAGACGCCCAAATAATTCATTGAAAATGCATTCCTCAACATTTTTAAGAGCTATGGTGGTGCAACAGAACAAACTTTGTGAGAATGCATGATTCCCTGATAAAGAAGGAATTTCAAGTAGGTATGAGAATGAATCCCAGTTCCACTCACCAGCAACATTCCATCAAACAATTAGTCAAAAGTCTCATGCAGCATATATTGTGCAAGGAGTATAATGCATAAATAAGAAAATGAACAGCTGGTAATTTTTTTAGTTTCTCTATATACAAAAGTTTTCAACAAATGCCTTCACTTTCTCCTCTTTAAAAACCTACCATACTTTCACAAATGGAGAAAAGATATACAGCAGGAAAATGAGATGGAGAGAGAGAGAGAGGCTCATCTGACACACACGCAGAGCCCCAATAAAAGAAAAAGCTATAACCAGCAATATATTCTTTCGGTAGGTCTGAACCATCACGTGATAATGTACCTTTCTAATAATACTTTGTCATGTGTTATGTCCTACTAAAATGGTGGGCTATATCACACGACATGATACGATTAGAATGGTGCATTGCCACGTCATTGTACCAGTACCATTCAAGAATTTTCCCCACCTCAAGAGGAAGGCTACAACTAATTTCATTCACACTCTATAATTAACAAATCAATATACCACAGAGGCGAAGCACGATTCTAATCTGATGATGCTTGCCTCCAAAAGAATATTTTCCTAACCCTGAGAGCCAGTCCAAATAGGCTAACCAAACCACGAAAAACCTACTTCTCACCCCTATATTTGCACGATGTAACTGCCACCACCAGGGGCCACCACTTAGTCAATGCTGCCGCTGCCACCACCAACCCAGACATGCAAACATTGTTAATTTTCATTCATCTTACCCAATCAGGAATTCCCTACCAACTGATATTCCTGAACTGGAAAGCGGCAACATTTCCAGCAGTTAGGAAAATGGACAGATTTTCTCTGGACCAAACGTAAATTATAACCAATCACAAACTCCAACTAAACAAGTCTATGCTGACGCAAGCCCTTCCCAAAGTGAGGTTGCATCAAACGGACATACAAACCATTCTTCGCCACCAAAGTATCATGAGTCCCTTCCTCAACAATTCGCCCTCCATTAAGTACTACAATATTGTCAACATGCCTCATCATAGCCGCTCTATGGGCTATTAGAATGGTTGTTTTGTTTCCCATGACCAGTGTATCAAGAGCTTCTTGCACCACCCGACTGGACTCAGACTCAATGGATGAGCTTGCTTCATCCAATAACAAAATGGGTGCATTCTTCAGCACAACCCGAGCAATTGCAATTCTTTGTTTCTGTCCCGGGGTTAGATCGACACCCCTCATCCCCACATGTGTGTCATAACCATGAGGCAAGCTACTGATGAAATGGTGAGCATTTGCTATTCTTGCTGCCTCCTTCATCTCTGCTTCACTTGCATTGTGTCTTGCATATATGATGTTTTCCCTTATAGTTGTTGAAAAGATAACCGGTTCCTGCTGAATGAGACCCAGATGGTTCCTCAACCATCTCAAGTTGTAAAGTTTCAAATCTCGACCATCAAGCAAAACCTGGCCAGCAACTGGATCATAAAATCTCTCTATCAAAGATATTATAGTGCTCTTTCCAGACCCTGAAACTCCCACCATGGCTACAGTCTGTCCCCCATTGACTTTTAGACTGAAATTGCTCAATACCAACACTTCTGGACGAGTAGGGTAAGAAAAATCGACATTTTTTAATTCGATACTTCCATAAACATTAGAGGGTTTTAATGCTGAGTTATCATCTGGATCAATCTTAGGCACTCGATCTATGATTTCAAATACTGAAGCAAGGGAATTCCGTCGTTTAAGTATATAGGGAGCCAAGCCAAAAGGTTCCACTAGTGCAAATGTTGCAAAAGAGAACACCATGTATTCCTTAAGAGCTGTTGGTAGATCCATATAGTTATTTTTAACAGAAATTGCAGTGTACCAGAGGAGAAGAGCATTGCAGGCAAAAAGAAGGAACTGTGAAAAGCCAAAGCCAAAACCAATAGCCATTCCGTGAAAGAAGCTCTGCTTGAATATTTTTTCTAGTTGCAGTCTGTAAAGCTCCATAACCTTGTTACCAGCACAGAATGCTACAACAGTGTAAATATTTCTAACTGCATCCTCAAGTACCAAAGATGCCTTCCTGTGCATCTCCTGTATGCCCTTTGAGAATCCAGCAAGCCACAGTTTCTGCAAAATTTAAATCGTTAGCTACTAAGAATTTGGGGACCAAGGATCAGATAAATTATAGTGCTCATTTCCAGATCTAAAAATTAGAAGGCAAAACATGAAAAATTAAACTTAATCACCGGGAAATTCTTACAGGAATACAAGCCTATCTGAATAGTAGAGATTCTTAAGATCAGGGAATAGGATGATGTTAGAAATAACTAAGACATCCAAATTGACAAGTTAGCTGACTAAAAGTTATAAAGGCAGGGATCAATCAGAAAAATGAAACTCAGTTTACATACTTTTAACAAGACGAAGAGGGAACCCAATCCTCCAACAGTACAAAATACAATAACCACGCAAAGAAATGATGTTGCTTGCTTCTATATGATCTTCACATAATGATATATATATATATATAAGGTTATGTATAAGCATATTAAATCCCCTAAGATTTATGGAGTATAATTGAGGTATTGGGGACTCCCACATTATATAATAATAAAGCATTCCTCCGAGTTTAACTAATCAAAAAAATAAAATAAAAGAAAGAAAGAAAAGCATTCCTCCAAGATGAAAGACACAATTGTATTCATTCGTCCATTAAAAAAAAACCTTTTAGTCGAGCCATTGAAAATATCCTTAATGCAATATTGGCAATTTTCTCCTTCCACTTCAGGGGAGCATGTTAATTATCAACCAATGGGCCTCAAAGCATTTTATCAAATGATAAGAAACAAATGGAAGCCTGTGACAAAAGGCATGCATTGAGGCATAAATTAGTAGAGCCGATTCTTTCACACCATCACAGCTTAGATAAAGGTTTCAAGCTTTAGTGTTCAACCAACTTCTGAAGTGTGCATCTCGTACATAAATTGACTGAATTAGGATTCTATTTTTTAGTAGTTAAGAGTTTCAAAGTTTCCTATTTTAAAGTCATACTATTCAAAATTAGGACTGGAGCCCATATATATACCAGTGTAAGCTTTCAATTCAATGAAATTGAGCTATGAAAATTTGAGATTGTGCTACCTGTGATGCAACCCAACTCTAAGGGGTGAGTCCTAAAGAATTTAGATTCCTAGAATCTTCTTCTTGTTCTTATCCTCCTCTTCAATTATTACTCTACTGTGGTTCACATCCCTAGAACAGCTGCTATTCATTACCAAATAAGCCTACAAAACCCTAATCCTTTCCCCTACCATTTGGCCTTAAATTTAACACCAAAATAATGTACTTGCTATCCATAATTTCCAACAACCAAATCTCTAAAATTTCTCCAACCTAAAACATCTAAAACCACAACAGTTCCAATCTATTTTCAATCCTCAAAGCCTAAAACCTTGTTTCAACATCTTCAAACCCTAACAAATTCTCCATAATCTTTTCTTGCTTTTTTTTTTTTTTTTTATAAGTGTAATAGTATTAAAAAGAGCACCCAAGGGGGGGCGCACCCATTTACCGGTAAAAAAAAGGAGACTCAGCTAACTTAAAGGCTCATATCACCCAAATACTCTACAAAAGCTTCTACTGAAGGAATACAAGACCCTACCACCCATATATACACGGTGTACAAAAAAATAGCTCTAACTCTATAAAGGGAAGATTTGCACTTAGTCGGAGTACCTTAGCTAGTCTTCCTACCTACTTTATGTCCTTATTTCTTTTCCTTGCGTCGGTAGAGAAATTGCAAAGGAACTTCCTTTGGGGTGGTATGGGTGATTAATAGAAGTTTCATCTTGTGTGTTGGAAAAAAATATGTGCTCCTACGTAATGAGGGAGGGTTGGGGATAAAGGATTTAAGGGTGTTCAACAGTACTCTTCACAGGAAATGACTTTGGAGAATTGCAAGTGAAGATCAAGCATGGTGGAGGCGAAATAAAGATTGTTTGGAGGGAGGGAGGGTGGTCGTCTAAGGAGGTGGAAGGTTCTTATGGGGTGGGATTGTGGAAGAGTGTTAGAAAGGGGGGTGCAGAATTTTGGAAACATATTGCCTTTGAGGTGGGGTTAGGGGAGAGTAAAGTTTTGGAGTGATGTTTAGCAAGGAAATGTGGCATTTAAGGAAAGATTTCCACAAATTTTCCAAATTGCTTCGAACATTTTGTTGATCAGGCTTGGAGGGGAGGTGTGTTGGTTGCCACAATTTAGAAGAGTTTTCGTGATTGGGAATTAGAAGAGTTGGCGGGGATGTTGGAGACATTGCACAAGTCTAAAATTAATTTGCAGTGAAGGAATATGCTTAGATGGGTGCCTGGAAAAGGTGAGGAGATTCTCAGTTAAGTCCTTCTACAACGGTTCTCTTGAGGAGGGGGGTAGAGAGTTCTATTGGAATAACATTTGGAGACTAAAGTGGCCTTTTCAGGTGGGTAGCAACACGGGAGCAATCTTAACACGAGAAAACTTAAAGAAATGATGGTTTTCATTACCAACTGATTTGTGATGTGCACGAAAAAGGAGAAGACAATGGATCGTTTATTGCTTCACTACAAGGTGGTGCGAGATTTTTGGCAGCTATTGTTTGCTCTTTTCAGGTGTTGTTGGGTTCTGTCGAGAACTGTATTAGAGTTCCTTAGAAGCTAAAGAAGTGATTGTAAAAAACATGGGGTTCGTAAGGTCTGAGACGCAGACCCGCTTTGTCTTTTTTGGTGTATGTGAAAAGAAAGGAACTGGAGAGTTTTTGAGGGGGTGAAGTCTCCCCCCCCCCACCCCCACCAATAGACTTAGAAGTATTTTTTTTGTATGTCTAGGTGAGTGGGTGGGTCTTGTAGGCCTTCGTTGGATTTTTTTGTAGAATTTTTGAGTGATATGAGACTAATTAAAATGAGTCTTCTTCTTTTGTAAATGGGCACGAATATTGTTTTCTAGGAAGGTTAAGGCACAGGTTTTGCACTTTTTCTCTAAAGTTATCTCAAGAACTCATGCAGTGAAATCCATTCAAACACTTAAAGAAAATTTGTTTGGCCTTCGATGATCAAAGAACCCAAAACATTCTCATTCATTACATTGAGATTGTGTCATCAGACTTGTGGGATTCAAATTTGAGGCTGCTATCAAAGAAGTTTGAGATCCGTGGAGTGTGGAGACGAATTGTTTTGAAGGCTTTTGTGGATTCGGGTATTACGAAACTACTAAGATTGTTCGTGGATTCGAGTATTGAGTTTGAGATTAAGGTCTGCACGGCTTGTAGATTTGATTCATCACGTAACTAGAGTCGAGTCTCTAAATTCTTTCTATATTTTCATAGTAGATTAATTATTGCAGGATTTTTCCGGCTAGGGTTTTCCAAGTCAAAAAAAAAACTTGTGTTCTATGTTACTAATCTGCTCTATTAATTTATTACATTTAATTTTACTCATTGTGAAACACAGAGAATATCCGGTTAATTGAACTGGAAATTTTAAATAGTTGAATTTGGTTAAAAATTACTGGTTAAAATATTCAACCCCCCCCTCTCTCTTTCTCTCTTAGCCATACTTCTGCAAATAGACAACACAAACAGACCATTAGGATCTACATCAAATAGAGCTCAGAAAGAGACTGAATGGTAAATTTTAGAGAATTTGACATAAACAATGGCATGTACAACAAAACTTTAACAAGGTTGAAGACATATAGCATGCAAAAAAATGTTTGAATCCCGATAGACTTCAATTGGCAATTGATACCTGGTCATTGCCATTTAATGTTAATCATGAATGAAAGGGGTTGCACATGCAAGATAGGATGCAATGCTGTGCTTTGTTTGCTAAGGGTGTCATTTCAACTTGTAAGGCTAGAAGGTGCAGACGCATGTTGGAGAGAGGATTTAAAATCCAAAGTTTATTTTTAGTTTATTTTTTCTATAGCTTTGCGAATAAGACAAAATTCTTTGATGATTTGGCATATTCATAGGGAAATGAAAAAAAAAATCTCCCTCTTTATTTATTTAAATCTTGGCATAAATTTCAGGCCAGGTCTTTGTCTTTAGATTTTAGTCGAGAAGCCCAGTGAAATGGTAGATTTCAGATCATCTAATTTTTATAACTACATATTAATTGTCAGAGAAAACTCTCCTGTTGTACAGCATAAATGGAATAGACAAAAGAGATGAAAAATAAAATCAAATTATTCTGATTTAGGAGAAAAAAGAATCACACTGAGATCTACAAACTCTTAGATGCCTATATGAAGAATGAAAAGCAAAGAAATGGGCAGGCCATTTCTCAATTATTGGGATGCATATTTCAGGAACTCTAAAATTCTTAACTGGAAAACATTAAAACTCTTAGTCCACATCAGTTCGATGTATATGGATAGTTGTCCTCAAATGTTTACAATGTCAATTAGTAAATTGACAAGCAACTGAGAGAAGGATTAAGCATTCAACTCCCAGTGGAAATATGCCTTGATCCTACAATGAAAAGCACGTAAATGAAATGGATAGTTGTCCTCAGAGGTTTACAAAGTTAATTAGTAAATAAAGAAAGCAACTGAGAGAAGGAAAGCACTCAAGTCCCGGTGGAAATATGCCTTGATCCTACAAAATAATGCAAAGATTGTGCAAACCTGTGCAATAGCAGAAACGGTCAGAATGGGTAGAGTTGCCAAAGCCACTAGTGCCAATCGCCATTCTAGCAACATCCCAATAAGAACAGCCACAGCAACAGCTGCACTGTCTTGTATAAATATAGAAAGCCGGTTGCTAAAAGCAGCTCTCACAAATGTAGCATCGTTTGCTAAACGCATGGATAAAGTGTCAGCACTATTGTCCTCCTCATCAAACCATCCAACTTCATTGCGTAACATTGCTGTAACAGTAAAGGAATTGAATAAAACCACAGGTTGACAGCTCATGCACTCACAAGGTAGAAATACATATGCAGAACCCATTAAGATTGGAAAGGAGATAGCTTCTGCATTCACAATAAAGTAGAAGTTCACACAAAGAATATACTAAACAAGTTAGGAAGGAGTCATGTACCTGAGAACATCATTCTCCTAACTCGTTCAGTCATTTTCTCCCCCATTATACCAAAGTAAAAGTGCTGCAGAAAATTGGCAACCACTGTCACAACACCCATGCAGGCAATGATTAAGCACCACTTATCTACTTCCTGCCTTAGGAGGTGATGACCTTCATGGGCTCTATAGTATGCTGTAACTATCAGCGCAATAACATAAGCAAGAAGCGGATTAAAAGACCCAAAGATGGCAGCACCAGTACTCCCTAAAACAGCATAAAGCCACTCCGCAAAGCTAAGCTCTACAAGCCTCCAAAAGGATGGCGCTTCCCGACGTTGTGTATCCTTTGCTTGCTTCATTTTCATCGGTGTGTCATCAGATTGGCTATGTGGTCGACTAAAAGTTTGTGAATGAGAACGTTCATTTTTGGGATCAGACGTCAAGAGTGGTGAGACGGGGGATTCTGGGTCTGAAGCATTATACGTTTGTCTATGCACAGACTGAACATCGATCTTCGGCAAGCCCGGTAGCCTCATTTCAAAACTATCCTGCCTTCTTATTGATGGTTCCTTATCTGTCACGTCCAAAGGCACACCATTTTCCACCATTTGCTCTGGTGGCGGGCTCTGAACTCTAGGTGACTCTTGTGAGTTGAAGGTAACATCTGGAGGCTGAAATGCATGTAGACCAGAAACTCTTTGAAGAGATGGTGATTTGACCATTTTTGGAGATAATGGTTCTTGGAAGCTGCGACTTGCTGATGAATCTTTTTCAATTTGGAAAGCTGCAGTTTCCCTGTAGTTTCTCATTGGCATCCTGGATAAAGATACAGAACACATAAACACAAACCTAACTGATAATTTTCAATTAGTAATAACAACAAAGTGTAATAAGAATTACATCTGAATGACTTTTCATCTAAAATGCAGAACCTTGATAATACTGGCACAGATATTTTTTCAACAAAAACATAAGTTTGCTCTTATACAATACCTCCTTGGAAGTTTTGCTGCTTCTTCACATCTGAGCAGCTCTGCATATAAACCATCTGTGGTTACTAGTTCATCATGTGTACCCATTTCAACTAATTGACCGTCCTCCATGACTGCTATGTAATCAGCATTCTTTATAAGACTAAGCCGTCGAGCAATAATTATAGTTGATCGTCCTAACATCAGGAGATCTAAAGCCTCCTGCACAGATCTTTCAGCTTCAAAATCAAGTCCACCGGTAACCTCATCAAGAAGAAGAATAGATGGATTCAAAAGCACTGCCCTTGCTACAGAGAGTTTTATTTTCTGTTCTTCTGTCAATGCTATACCAGCCCTACCCACCTGACATGAGAAAGAATTCAAAGGGAAGAAAAATGACAATGACAAAATTAATAATCAAGACAGAACCCACTTAAAGATATAGGGTTAGTATGTATTCTCCTTTTTTGTTTGATAAGTGTACTTGTATTAAAAATTGCCTGAGGGGGGTGAACCAATATTTATAAAGGGAATCCAGTGCAAAAATCAAAGACGGAGTTCCCCCAAAAAATCCACAAAGGAACCTACATACAATGGGTACCTTTCTATTCCCTTTCAATTTTTACCTGTGTCTCATATCCTTTCTCAAGGGAGCTGATAAATGTATGTGCATGGGCTATTTTAGCAGCTTCTTCAATCTGATCCAAAGAAGCATCTGAACGCCCATAAGCAATGTTGTCTCTAATGCTCAAACTTAGCAAGGCAGGTTCCTGGGTGACTAAACCAATTTGGCTTCTTAGCCATTCCAGTTTCAGGTTCTTAATATTTTCTCCATCCAAAAGGACTTCTCCTGCACCAGAAAATAGAAAAATAATTGGAACCTGTGACAAGACAAGATCACCAAGCACTTGGTGAAACCTTTGATTAGATAACATGAGCACCTACTATAACAGGAAATTAATGTGCCCATAATACCTAATGTAGGATCATAAAACCGTTCCATGAGCGGTATAATACTGCTTTTTCCAGAGCCATTTCTGCCAACAAGTGCGACGGCTTTTTTAGCAGGGACAGTGAGGTAAAACCCACTTAATATAGGAATTTCAGGACGGGATAGATAGCTGAAATATACATTTCGAAACTCAATAGTTCCTTGTGCGGATACCAGAGTAATTCCATCATGATTAACAGAAGAAGATGAACGACTTATCATCTCAAAAAGTCTATAAGCAGCAATTCTCCCTTGCTCAAATGAATAGAAGTTTGTTGCCGCTTGATTCAGCCCACTATGAAAGACAAAAGAAGAAATCATATATAAGAAACATAGAAAAATAAAAGGCAGGAGAAAGAAGTGAGAACAAAATGCTTACAGGCCACTTAAAATTACAGCAAATAGGGCCGTTATAATTTCACCACCATGAGCTTGCCCATGTGTAATCAGGAACCTTCCAACCCAAAGTTGCAAGGCACACGAACAAATTGCAAGTCCATACGTAAATCCCAGTCCAAGTCCTTGCACAAGACTTATCAATATACCATATCTCAGTGTTGCTTGCAGCGAAGTCGCATAAGAATACTTGGCCAATGTTTCGTTTGTAAATGCATATAAGGTTTTAATATAAGAGACTGCCTGCAAAATAAAAAAGAAAATTTTTGAGATCATAGAATCGTTTGCAATCAAGAACTACCTAATGTCAATTAGCAAGCCAAGAAACTATGGATACGGAATATATGACTACCACAATTACATACCCAAAAAATTATGAAGTTTCTGCTTAACAAAGATCTTTAGCATATGAGTTAGCACTTCCATAAATGTTTAAATGATACACTCCGTGTTTACATAAATGTATACATGCTGCAAGCACCTATAACTACATATATTCCACAAATTAAACTCAAGAAAACAGACATATAGCTGAATATCCAAGTGTAATTTTTGTAAGTGAAAAAGAAATGATATGAAACAAGGAAACTTGAGTATTGAGGGACTTGGACATGGGTTGTCCATGGCCTCATCAAACCTCAAGGGCATAATAACAGCCTCTCTGTCTCATGGGTCATTTCACAAGTTAACTTCAATAACTCTTGCCATATCATTGGAAGGGCGTTGGACAAACCATAGTTTTCTGAATATTGAGGGATTTGGACATGGAGTGTCCACGGCCTCATCAAACTTCAAGGGTATAGTTAACAGTCTCCCAGTCTCATGGGTCATTTCACAAGTTAACTTTATTAACTCTCAGTGTATCATTGGAAGGGAGTTGGACAAACCATAGGTCAAATCTTATGATTCGATTTAACCCCTATCTGATACAAATTACTAGGTCAAATTTCATATTGTTAGTCATCTCAACAAATCAATGCATATTGAAACGTAATCACACGATTCAGATACAATTTGTGCAATGTTGTAACCAATCAAGCCCAACAACTACAAGGAAAAATAAAACTTTTATTTTTGTGCTCTTTTCTCCAAAATAAGTTTTCCAAAGCCCTTTTTAAAGGCTTTAGGGTTAGTATACACTATTCTTTGCCTCCCCTCTTCGTAATGCCATTGAAGATTTCTATACATTTTTCATGAGACATAGATTTCTCTCACTACAAAACTCCAAATCAAAAATATATATATATATATATATTTCACATGCTCTGACTCCCCCAAGGAATCTTTTGAAGCCAACTTTTTCTTTTTAAAGTTTTGAGAGATTTTTTTTATCAGTAAAATTGTATATGTATTAAAGGCGCCCAAGGGGGGCAAACCCGTACTTACAAATAAAACCTAAAATCTCCCAAAAGTCTACAAAAGAATTGAAATACATAGGAGTAGCCTATTTAATGCAAAAACTACCTTGTATTGTCTGTTTATTTTATTAAAAAAATAGTTCAAGGAAAGGAGAGAATTAAAGTCATGATCCAACATGGGATCATTGTAGCACCCAAAAAAAAATCTTCAATAGTTTTTTTTGCAAATGAACCTATACAAGAGGGATAAGATTCTAACACCCAAAAGTATATACATTTTAACAACTTATCTTTAAATCAATTAAGAGTTGTCGTCTCCCCTTCAAAAATCCTACTCTCTTTATTTTTGGTGAATCAAAAATTTCTAATTATTTACAAGCTTTAGAAGATGTTAAACTTTAAAAGGAAGAAGAAGAAAATGGTGATCAGCTGAGATGGTTCAAAGATTGAAATGGTGGTGCAAAAAAGTGAAATATGGGTGCATATGCCACAAAAGGAAAGGCAAAATTTAGAAAGGTGAAACATAGACCTTTGAAAGAGGTAGTACAGAAGAGGGATTATTTATTTAATAGATTTGTAGATTCTTTTATTACAAGCCTTGGCTTTTAATTTGATGAAGCTTTATGTTCACTAAGTTGACAAAATGGTTGGGGCATTTACCAAGGTTTTGGGTGGGGGGGGGGGGGGGGTAATTTTAAAAGTTTGATACATATATGTATTGTTTCCTATCTATGGTCCAATTTGTCAACATATTTTACAATTCACTATATGATATAGTTCATGATACAAAGAAGAAAGATATCGATTTGCGATTTGAATCCTCGTTAGCCCTAAGAGTTTTCAACTAAAGGCATCTCAGTAATTTTGATGATAACAAGGTTCATATGGACTAATGTTTTATTTAATTGACAATGCAAATAGGTCATCTAGGTCAAAGAAGATTGTTGACCAAGAAATGAAAAAATCCATCAAGCTAAAGGATTCCACTCAAGTGCATGCTTCAAAGCTGCAATCAAATTAAGTGGAATACTCTCATAATGATTCAAGCAAATGGACACACTCAAGCCCAAGGAATCAAGACAAGTTAAGAGAAGACTTTTTATTTTTTTTATTTTGGGTTTTAGGTGATTTAGGATTAGATTGATCATTAGTAGTAAGCTCTAACTATTTAAAATGATCAACTAAGAACAAATCATAAAATGATTTTTCAAAGCAACACATTGTCACACTTCAAGTTTTGAAAGATTAAAAGGTTTCGAAAACAGTGCAATGTGAAAAATAAGCAAGAAGACACTTTTTGCCAAAACCAGTCAGCTGATTGTCAAGACTTATTTTTACACTGAACAAATCAGTCGACCAGTTCTTAGAATCAGTAGACTGAGTGACCTTTTTATGACAATAGCCTAAACTTACTATCCAACACAGACGACCTCTAAGAGGATTCAATCAACTAATTTTCAAAGACTAAAACAGTGTACATCAAAACCAGTCGACTGATTGTTCTTGAACAATTGATCCTCAAACCCTCTGGACAATTCAATTGATTTGATCAGTTGACCAGCTCTTGATCTAGTCAACTGGTTGATGATTCAGTCGACTGAATTTATCGATCTAGCACTTCGAAATTTAAATTTTGAACGGACAAAAACGGGAGAACAATTATATTTTGAAATACAACGGCCATATTCATTTGAGGGCTATAAATAGAGATTCACTAAAGCAATTATTGTTATCTCTTTACAAGCTTACACTTCCACATCTCTATTCTTGACTTTAAATCTGACCATTAAAAGTATAGATCTAAAAATTCTACTTATCTTAAATACTCTGAGCTTACACCTGATCTACTCATAGAAAGTGAGCTTATATTGCACCAATTTACTCTTAAAGAAAGTGCTTGTTGGCAAACAAACTTTGTATCTTCTCATTGCGGTGAGAATTGCGAGTAGGTGCTACCCTTGTAAAGCAAAATGGGATATTTTGCTGAGAAAATAATGAGGAGCAAGATAGTGAAAAAACTCAATTGAAGATACTTGAGTTGAGGACGTAGGAAGTTTTCTGAACCTCGTAAAAATCGTTGTATTTGCTCTCTTTCTCTTTTACATACTTGTGCATTTTCAGCATACATTTTTAAAGTTTTTAAAGTTATCAATGTTTGCTAAATACCCTATTCACACCTCCCCCCACCTCCTCTAGGGTAAATATCTGGGCAACAATCCTAATTTGACAACTATGAGACAAACCTGTTAAAAAGTGGAGTTTAAGTTGAACAATTGTAGTGACCTTCCAGTTTTGTCAGTAGGTATTCTGCAATGGACCTCTTAGATGGTAAAACAGTGCTAATTTTTGAATTTTCATGAACAACTATCTAGGACAGGTCTTTAGAAATGAAATGTTCACAACTATACTCGATGATATTAATATATATTATTTTTTTGATCAGTAAAAGCAATTCTATTATAAACAAGGTGCCCGAGATAGGCAAACCCAAAAGTGCAAAGGAAGGGACCGGCCGACAAAAAATCACAGTTGAAGATCCCCCAAAAAAATCTATAAATCTATAATTACAACAATATATACATATATACAATTATATATAAACACATTATTACCATTGTTGTCAAAACGTATATTAGAAGGGGTATCATTTTTGAAAAAATACATTTCATATCATGTATCATAGATACTCGTAATTTTTTTAAAATAAATTTATAAAAATATATACATAAATATTTAACATATTTTATTAAAAATAATATAGATAAATAATATTTGAAAGTCAATATGGTGTATTATTGTGAATCTTTTAAATTATTATTTCTTTTTACTAGTTTAATGTGTATAGTAATTAAAATGAATATTAAATGCATATTTTTTAAAAAAAAGTTGACTTCAAGAAGACTCTAAAAAAAAGGAGGGAGTATCAAAAGTCCTTTGCTGACCATTATTTTTAGTGTTAAACAATAAATAAATAAACAAAGAGTTAACTGAGTCCAACACACTTAGGACTCTCATGAAGAAATATTTCTCAATTTTTAAAACTAATTCCACAACATGCAAGCCAACTGGCATTCATTATCAAAGCTAAACAAAAAAAAAAGTATCTCAACATGTTTTAAAACCCAAACCGTTCAACGAATTAAAAAAGAGACCAGGTCACTAGTTCAACCATCAGGTCAACCAGAAGGCAGAATTAAACCGTGACATCATAATTATGTCATAATATATAGTGTTAAAAGGAGCCATGAGATCTCCAAGCCACATGCATGTTCATTGATGGAAAAAGATTCGAATGTGACTCTTGAAAAGTCAAAAAGTTGAAGTTAGAAAAGCCACAGTAAAAGAATTTTTACTTTCAATAACTAGCATGTGACTCTTCACATACTCATTTGAACACAGTTAAAACAAAATTTCACTCTTCTTTTACTGAATCTGGACCGGCTGGTTCGCAAAAACCATCAACGGTTATCTGGTTTCCAGTTGAACCGGTCAATTTTTCCGGCTTTTAGAAAAGAGAGCGGTTTTTAAATTTTTCCGGTTTAGCAGTCAAAATTGGATTGTTTCTTGAACCGTTTCCCAATTGCACGGGCCACTCCAATCCGATTTTTAAAACATTGGTTCTCTGACATGTATCATGTGGCTATCACAAATAAAGTAAAATTAAAAAAATTAAAAAATTAAAAAAAAAAAAAAGAGAGTATGGACTATAGACACGTCTTGGACTCTCTAGAAGAGATTGAAGAGTCAAACTTGTACCAAAAAGAAGGGGAAAAAAAACAGAAGAAAGAAAGGCAGCAAGGAAAGGAACGATCGAGAGCCCATGGGGTGAGGCAAGAGATGCGGACAATCGGTGCAAGAAGTAAAGATGATATTTTTTCTCCTTTCTTCCCAATCTTTACTCCAAATCTGACAGATAATCGGTGCACTCCCAGGTAAGTCTTTCAATTTTTTTCCTCTTTTACCTCACCTGGAAGATTGAACAATAGAAATAAAGTGATCATAACACAAAAAAAAAGGTAAAACAAAGCTGTTTGGGGTAGTTTCATGTAGAGAACAGCGGTACAGGTGTAAAACGATACAAATTTACGTTCCATATTGTTTTGTTGGTGTATCGAAACGTATCGTGTATGTACAATACTAACAACCATGATTATTGCAACATTATATTTATAATGAAAATTCAAATCAGCAAGGAGGGCATTCTATGTTCTTTAATCGAAATGGTGAAACTTAATTTTAAGTCAAATGTACTCTACACAATACCCAAATAGATTAGCAACCAACTAAAAAAAGCACACAAGAAAACAGATGGCGCCATCACCAAATAAGTCCAACACAGGCACCCAAATCTTTCATCTAAATAAAAATAAAATTTACAGCTGCAAATAGACACAATAGACTCGTATCAAAGCAACTATTAGCACTTTGAATTTTAAACTCTACGCTTCTACAAGAAGCAACATTCCACATGTGATCCTGCAAGAAATTCAAACTGAATTACCAAAAACATTAAGAGATAGAGAGAGAACCTGTTCAGCAATGCTTGCTGCTTCAGCATATGCATCTTGAATATTCTCGGCAAGCCTGTGAAGAAATATATTTGATATTCCTCCTGCAGCAACAATGAATGGGCCAGTGGCTAAAGTTATCAAGGCAATCTGCCAGCAGTTGACAAATCCAATCACAAGGCCACCGAAGAAGGTAGCCATGTTATGAATATAGTTTCCAACCTGTCATGTCAAAATCTCATTAAATTAAACAAAACATTTTAATGGAGAACCCAATTAGAAAGCAGTCAACTTTTTGTAATGTAACACGAAACCTATTTACGTAAATCATATTTTTGAGGTAATACTTTTAAGTTTTTAACTGTGAACATACTTTTTCACTAAGAGCAGACTGGATGAGCAGCACGTCACTTAACACTTGGCTCACAATGTCTCCATTGTTCCCATAGGTATCAAAGAAGCTCATGTCCTGATTAAGTAATACTTGAACATATTTTGACCTGATCACAGCAGTCTGTCGTTCTCCAGTAAGAATCCAACATGAGACCTCTATTACATAAAATGAGTTAGTATTCAAGGCCAAAAGAAGCTTCTTCCATCATACACAAAAGAAAAATACTTGTTGAACGAAAAACTGGCTTACCAATCCAACCAAATGCAAAAACACCAACAGCAATAAAAACAATGGACAAAGCAAGCTGCAGAAATAACAAAACAGAGTTATTTGACAGTCTGCTTAATTGAGAGAGTGAAAGTGAGTGAGTGAGAGGTGAGAGGAGAGAGAGAATCTACACTAATTTGTAACATCCATTTCAAAAGAAAAAGAAAAAATCCAATGTACTGGATAGTATCATCTGCGGATTAGATAGTTTCCAAATGATTAAATCCAAAGAAACTTTAGTGTCAGGATTGGAGTTGATTTGTGTATTTTCAATGCAATAATCATTATTTATGCAAAATACAAAAGGCGGTTTAAATGCAGCCCACCTGACATGATAAATAAAGCTCATAGGGGTTACCAAAATAAGAGAAGAACAAATTCCAATTTTTACAGCATTTAAGATAAAAATATATACAAATAAACCCTCGTCCAAAATTTGGAGAAAATCTGCAGCGTCACCTGTATTCTGGAAAATCAAAATTCAAGCAAAAATTTCCAACCTAAAACCGGTGTTTGTACCCAGTTAAGAAAGTTTCTACAAAGATGAGTACTCATTTTAATTTCTCAATAAATTTAAAAAAAAAAAGAAAAAAGGATGAATACTTGTTTTAGTGTTTCCCATTATAATACAACTCCTTTGAGTCATACAGCAAACATGGAAGTTGTGACTAACTCCTGTCCTCTGAGAGGAATCGTCGTTTTTTGAATGGGAGATATATCCATTTGTAGATTCAAGGACCATTTTTGAAAGTATTATACTTTTGAATTATTGAGGCATACCCCTCATATGTTTATACTTTTGTAAATGTTTTGGAAAATATGAGACTCTAGTTTTATTTGAGTTTCTTTTTGTACATGGGTTCGCCCCCTATGGCGTTTTTTAATACAAAACTTTTACTTATCAAAAAAAAAAAAAAATTTGACCAACTCCTGCCCTCTACAAAGGCCTTTCTTCCAGTATGTTACTACAGATACTAGAGCAAGGGACCTCTGGTATCACATCTTCAGCAATGCCCCCACTCAAACTACCTTTTATTGGTGGGAATTAATTTTAAGCAGTGATTATTTGCAGTTTCTCAGACTTCTAAAATTTTAATAATTTCCTTAAAGTGATAGTTATGAGTTTATAGCTGCTTTCAATCTTGAATGAGATACTGACAAGTGACAAGGTTCTTTAAGAGATATTCAAGCACTCAACCCTGAAGATTAAACTTTATCAATGAGGTTTTGTTAAATGGCAAAGATGAAAAACCTTGCATGAGATACTGATAAAACCAAAATCTTCAATTGTCAATTATTATTATTTTTTAAATTCTAGCCTGAAATAAACATAATGGCTATCCAGAAGATAAGGTTTTGAAAATATATTAGGTATGTGAAAGTTTGTTAGATGTAGATATGGCATATGAATTCCTAAGCCCTAACCTATCTAAACTGCACACCTCATCCCATTGTAGATATGGCATATGCATTCCTAAGCCCTAACCTGTCTGAACTGCACACCTCACATCCCATTGCCAAGCTTATAAAGATAGGTAAAAGTTTCACTAAGAACACCACAAAAAAGGGGGCTATGTACACGAGAAGAATACATAGACCTCAGTAATACATTAGATGCATCTTTGCTCATAAACTCTATGAAAGAATCTACTGATCTATAGTAATTTTGTACAATCAAAAAGTATAGAGTATTTGACAAAATCCCTTTGACCTAATTCATTGACCTCTGTTTTCCTTCAAAAATCATTTTGTTCCATTCTCTCCATGCACACCAAAGGAGGTAAATAGGTGTACCACACCTATTGGTGCTTGACCACCTTTGACATCTCCAACTACACCTCTAGCATTTAAACAAGTCAGTGACTATGTCCAATAAACCTCCCACCATTAGCCTTTCTCCATCTCATGATATCTATGAAGCACGGACACTTTATTTTACCTCACGTATCTGTGTCAGATATATACATGCTCGGACACGTCCTGGACACACGTTGGACACGTCTCGATCACATGTAAACTACAAAAAAAAAAGTGTCTAATTTCTTAGAATTTTGGACATGTTACATCGGGACACGTTTTGGACATGTTTTTGGATTTTTTTGGAGATTTGTTTTTTAAATTTTTTCCTCTTTTTCTCTTCTTCTTTTCTACTATTTTTTTATAAACACACAAAAATATATATATATATAGTAGTTAACAAAGTTGTTTTGAAATTTGAATCATGAATGTTGATTATTAAATGAAATTCTTAAATTTTATTTAGTGGCTTTTTTAATTTGATATATTAATAATATTTATGTGATTTGTATATTTTTATGTTAATTTCAATTGAAATAATATTAAATTTTATTATATAGTCATATAAAAAATATAAAAATATATGTATTCAACATGTTCTCAATGTATTCGTGTCCTACTTTTTCGAAAGATATTATGTCCGTGTCGTGTTGTATCCGTGTCACCTGTCTGTATCTGTGCTTCTTAGCATGGTATCCTCCGCACCAATTCTAGGCATGCTTCCATTTACTAGCTCCAACAAACATGTGACTGATTCTACCACTCAATCTTGAAAACGTCCCCTAAAGCAAGGATCCCAAACTGTTCCATTAGCTAACGTAGAAAAAATACTCCCCAGACGAAGCATCCTCATCCTTTGAATAGATCAAGAACTGAAGCTTCAGAACAACTCACTCACACCACCTCTAAGGCAATTTTTTTTCATTTTCCTCCACAAAGTTCACATGAGATACAAACTATAACCAAAAAGCTAAGACACAGTGAACATGTTGTCACCCCTGTACTAATAGTAATTCATTCAAAATTATATTGCTTTTTACTTATCAAATAAAAAAAAATTATATTGCTTCTTAGCATCAAGACCCTACTCCAATCTAATGGGGATCACAGACACGGGATTTGCATATATTTTAGGCATTAGAAAAAGATTTAAATTTTATTTTCTTAGAATAGTTATCTAAATAATTTAAATTAGTTTCCTTATTTTCAGAATTAGATTAGACTTTCTTTATTTTGAATTTTCTTGTATGAAGGTATGAGATGTACTGGATTGGCACGTTTTGAATGAATTGAATAACATAATCTCAAAATTTCCCCCCCTTCTCCTCTTTTTCTCTCTTCCCTTCACTTTCCTATTCTCTCTTCTACCGGTTCTACATCACAACCCCTACAACCAACCATGCTATTTCTTTTAAACAAAGATGAAAACTAGAAAGATCTAGTTCCTACCACCATTTCGTATCATTAAAAAGGAAACAAATGCTTCTATGAATTTTAATCTCCTTACACTTCATAATTCCAAGAAGCCATCATTAAATTTTTTGTCTCATACCTCAACAACACCCAAATGTAGTCAATCCTCCTTCCACAGCAATGTAGTGCAAACATATAAAAATCAGGCACATGTAGTGCAGCAAAAGATAACCAATCTACAGTCGAACCTCTAGTAATTAGTAATCCTAGGAAACACAAAAAATTATTTGTTTTTTTTTAATTAAGTAAGCATTCATTAAAGAGCACCCAGGGGTGAACCTATATACAAAAAGAGACAACTCGTACAAAAATTAGAACCTCCTATTTCCCAAAAACTCTACAAAAGCATTACAAAGAAGGTGTATACCCCAACAACCGAATCACCGATACATACAAACTCTCAGGAGAAAGAAGAAAAAAAACAATTTTAACTTTAGCGTCATTTCTTCTCATTCAAAAACTCTCCTATTACTTTGTCTCCAAATACACCATAAAAGACACAAAGGTATCATCGCCCACATTCTTCATGCCCTTCTCCTCTTGCAGCCCCCTCCCCAACTCTTGAAAGCTCCAAAACTGAGCCTAGCATAACAAGTGCAACCAAAAAGAGAAACCATAAGGTTCCAAAAATCATGTACCACCACAAAATGAAGGAACAAGTGATCATCGTCTCCTCCTTCCCCTTACACATGGGGCATCTATTTGCCAATATGAAACCCCTCTTCTTTAAATTTTCCTTTGTAAGGATAGCAACCAAAGCAACAGCCCACCCATAAAATGACAATGTGGGAGGGACTTTGGCAAACCAAATGCTTTTCCAAGAATTCTTCAACTTCTCTCCTAGCAAGCACCTTATAAAATAAACTAATAATGAAGCACCCCTTGCCCAACTATCCACCTAATGATATCGTCTCAATCCACTGAATTCTTAGACTGGTTCAAAACCTCCAACAGGACTATAACTTCTCCCAACTCCCAATCGTAGAATTCCATCCTAAACTAAGGAGTCCACAACATCCGATTGCCTGAAATGGACATGAAATCAGCTATTGTGCCTTTTTTATAGGTAAAGAATACCTATATTAAAGGTGTCCGATGGAGGTGGACCCATATTTACAAAAGAGGATTTGACACAACAATTGAAGTCGTAATCCCCCCCCCCCCCAAAAAAAAATATAGATATATATATTTGATGGGTAAATCATACCAATGTTACCTAGAACATGGATCATTATAGTACGAGGAACGGGAACGTAAATCATTACTTGTTATAAAACATGGTCTGTTAAGGATAGGCTTCTTTGAATCGCTTTATTGAAACGAAATATATTTATTTGGAACGTGATATGCTTTTTGAGTGTATTTGTAATAATATTGGTATGTTTGTGTGTATATATATATATACACCACAACAATTTTTATATATACACACCAAAATAATTTCAACAAATCCAAGCTATTATAAAATAAAATTTCAATGATGTGTGTGTATTTTGTATGATTTTTTTGAAACTTTTGATATTTTAAATCGGAATGTTAAATCTTACGTTTAAAATCGCTAATGATCCATGTTTTAGATCGTGCAATCCCAATTCGTAAATCGCTAAGAGATGAATGAATTGCGGTAACCATGAATCACACACATGCTCACACTTTGCCCCCAAAGAGACTTGAACCCGTAATCTCTCATATGAGAAAGTGGACGAGGTACCCACCAAGAGCTCATCCCCCTCGAAAAGAGAAGCAACCTCAAAAAATTATCCTTAAACCTACTAGGGGGAAGCTCTTCCTTGAGTTCCTCTCCCTCCAACTACATCATAAGAGACATAACGGAACCATACGTCAAGTCTTCTTCAAATCCTTCCTCAGTCCTCACCCTACAACATCCCCAACTGAAAAGCAATCCTTTGATGAAAGATGGCATAACCCACATGCATCCAAAAAGAGAGAAGACTCCAAGCATCCCAAACCACCTTATAATGAAGAAATAGATGATTAACGGTTTCGGCCTCCTCTTACATAATGACACCTGCTACATAAAATAAATCTCCTCCTTTGTAAATTATCCAAGGTAAGCATTGCTTCCCACGCTGCAGCTCATACAAAAAAAAAAAAAAACCCAACTATGCGGGCACTTTGGTTGTCCATATTATCTTCCAAGGGAACTCCCTGCTCCCTTTCCTAACCAAAGCGCCATAAAACGAATGAGCTGAAAAAACTCCTTGAGTGATATTTGGAAAAGTTGAGGAAACTTTTCCTTAAGTCACATCTGTTGTCCAAACATTAGTCTTAATCTTAACTCTAGTGCCCACCCCCACCTTGAAAGCAGCGCATCTAGTGAAGTCCCCTACAATCCTCCTGATGTTCTTCCATAAAACCAAACCAAGAACCCACCACCTCCTTAAAGAACCAGCTCGACACAACTATTTTTTTCCTTCAATAACCACCCTCCACCAGCATTAGGTTCTAAAAAAAATATCTAAAGCCATTTCCCAAGGAGAGCACAAATAAACACCCTCAATCCTTTGATCCCCAAACCACACTCCCTTATTGGGGACAAACCTTGCTCCAACCCATAAGACGAATTTTCCTCTCATCCCCATGCCACCCCAAAGGAAGCCCCTTTGCAACTTATCCAGACGCTTTTCTACCAAAGTAGGGAAAGGAAACTATTAGTTAGTTAATGGAAATACATTAATTATTAACTTTCACCATAATATTTATTGAAATAAATTTCTTACAACTACATAATTTTTAGCACTAAGATAGGACATCCATACAAACTGCAAGATTGATTACCCTTTTTTTGAATATATATATATATATATATATATATATGTTATCTAATTTAAATAATAAGAAAGCTCCTAAACTATTTTTTATTACTAAAATCTTAATGTTAACAAAAATCTTCAGATAATATATACACAAGCATGCGTGTTTTCTATTCCGAAAATTCATATTATAAATGGATTTTTTCATATATTTATTAATTATTAAATAATAGAATTATTAATCTTTCACCATGGAACAAAATTGGTTCCTAAAAAAATTAATTAATAGAGATTATTAAGTTATTGAATGTTAATTATTAGAGGGTTCATGTACCTGCTTTGTCACCCACTTGACAAACCATGAAGACCGCATTGTAACTTCTAAGGGCATCTTCAATGCTTACTCTAAAATTATCAGATATGAGTCAAACTCTTAAAAAAAAAAAAAAAATCATCCAATGCTATACTTAAACCTATACCAAATCGAGTTTTCTTCAAACTTATAACCAAATTCAAAAAACACTGTTCATGGACTCAATTCACTATTCAAAACCAAATTTAAAACTTTTGAGACAAGATGGAAATTTTACAAAAAAGTTGAGTAAAACTTCAAGTGACCATTGCAAAATGAAGCTTTTAATCAAATTTTTACTCTTTAAGTTTGAGTAAAAATTTGAGTAGCCATTGGAGATGGCCTAAGAAACCTCAAGTGGTCAAACCAGTAGGCCTTTTCATGTTGGGCAAGCATATTATGACAAAAATGAATCTTCCTAACACAAAAATTATAGAACAGTAGTTAGTTGATACCATAACAAACCCAATCGTCTCAAAGTTCACTTCACGTCAATCAAAAAGAGTATAAATACTACAGAAATGTTCCTAGACAGAGAAAAATTAAAATTAAAATTAAAAATCAGGGCTTCAAGAACTACCTCTTTGAACTTGTGAAATAGCAAATCCGGTTCTTTCACCGGATGGAGCTCCAACAACTGAATAATTTTCGCAAAGTAATGCAGGTATATCACCAGCGCAGTCCCGTGTGCCGCCGCTGCCAACGATCCGACCACCATCAAGACCCAATCCAAGCGATCGGCGCAAGCGAATAACCTCGAGAACGGCACGGTAGCAGGCGGTGGCTCGATCTCCTCCACCTCCTCCATCTCCTCCTCCACCTCCACCGGCACGGCATCGGCGCTAGTCTCCAGGTACGGCGAAGGAGACTCCGGTGGCTCCGACACCTCCGAGACCGGTGTCAGCGGTTGTATGTGGGGCGGAGACCATCCAAACAAGCCCCTAGATATCATCATTTTGAGAACACAACACAAGTCGCAAAACTAAAACCACTCTGAAAAACCCTAAATTTAGAGAAGAATTTAGCGGATGAATTCGGCCGCGTGATTGTGAAAGCAGCCTCTTTGTTCCCTTTTTCGGTTTTTACTCTGCTTTTCCGTTTCAATTCGCGTGACTAAGCAAATGGAACCGTCGTCGCGATTCGGTCAAAGAAGGCGGAGAGAAGAGCGAGTTGACTCGGAACCGAAGCTTCTTCTTCTTGTTCTTGTTGCTGTTAGGTTAACAAACGGCGCATCTGACGCCGACGTTTTCAGGCAATGTCTCTCTCTCTCTCTCTCTCTCTCTCTCTCTCTCTCTCTCTATCTCTAGTCGTCGGCGTTTAAAGCAAAAAAGTGTTTGTTTCCATTTGTTGGAACGCGCACTGGCTGCTGATGTGGAAAAACACGCTGTACAGCTGTGAGTATTTGATGGTGTTTTGGGTAATTTGGGAGGAAATTAGCGACAGGTGTCGATTAGAGAGAGGAGAATTGGATATATTTGTGTATTTAAGAGAAAATTATGTAACAGAAGAATATTAAAATTAATTGCAACTGACCAACATTTTGTCCCTTGATTGATACGTTTAGGTTACACATGTGCATCAATATCATATACGCAAGTTAATTATGTATAAAGTTCCGTGATTCACACCGTGTAGTAATTCCTTAATTTTTCTTTTTTTTTTATTTTAACATTTTGTTTGGTTATTTATTTTTGGGGGACAATCTAATGCCCAGCTGTGGGGGCATGGCATCATTGAGGTATGCTTTTGTGGCAGTCCATTTCATCTGTAACCTGTTTTTCTCCGGATCTCTCTCACGTGCCTTTTTGGGATTTTGGACATTTCTTTATTTGAATGATGCTGCCGGGTCCAAATTTTATGACATGTAAGGTATAATACTCTTTCAGGACCGTACCATGAGAGTTGTATTTAATATTTTTTCATCTTATATTTCTATATTAAATTTAATCAAAAAATTAAGAAAACTCTTTCAAGTTGGATAATATTTATTTGCCCTAATTTGCTTCACCCTACACATGGATTGAATTGGGTAAAGTTATAAACATCCTATCTTAAATAATTTTAAAAAATTAAAATTAGAATCAAATTGTAACGATGTGAAAATTGAACCAAACCAATCTAAAAATATTTGAATTGGATCGAATCGATTTTAGTTCTAGTCGATATATCAAATTTATTATTTATTTTTATCTCTAAAAACTCGATTCCAATTATATATATATGTTATATACATATTATATATTTTATGTATATTATGTATGTATGTATCTATGGTTATATATATATATATATGTATTTGTATGTATATATATGCATATTATATATATATTTTATATATATGTACAACAGTTTATATAAACAATGAAATATATATGTACAGCCGTTCATATATATTTATATATATGCATACATATATTATATTTAAATATAAAATAACGGTAATTATTTGTTTGTCGATAACGATATAAGAATCTTCCTCGTGAGTCCACATACAACAACTAAATCATGAAATATTATATACATCTTAATTAATTATATATATATAATATATTAATGTCGCACTTGTATAATATAATTAATAAATATAGTAGTTGTAAATCACACTATATTTATAATTTTTTTATTTTGTTTATAAATATTTTTTATTTGGAGTATAATATATAAATATAGTACTTATAAATTACACTATTTATGATTTTCTTATTTTTTTTATAAATATTTTTATTTGAAGTTTGGTTCTTAAGTTAAGTTGATTTATTCAAATTTTAAATCGAAAATAACTTAAATATTTTTCATTTCTGAGATCAACTCAATCCAAACTATCTTTAGAACTGACTCAACCCAATCTAACCCATTCGGTTAGGATTCAGTTCAATTCTCGAATTTTTATACACCCTAAATGTAGCAATAGAGTTTGATCATTTAAGTAAAAGCACATGTTTAATCTTTTCACCCAATTTGTGTGGAACTAGTGTCAAGCTTGGTAGACTATAAGTCAAATTATAACTCACCTCAAATTCTAATAAAAAAATTATACTACATTTAAAATTTATCTAATATTTATTCTCATCCAAAATTTTGACCAAACTCATTTGTTACCAATATTAATCAATATTATTTCTCTTATCATTTTTCTCATTTTTCTCTCTAAATTTTAACCACTCCAAAAATTTTCTACTGCAAACATTTTTAAACCCCGCACATTATTTCCCTGATTCCACCCTTGCATTGTTGGTCTTGATAACAGATGCTTTGTAACTAGCATGCTTCTTATCATAATATAGCTAACACATGTTTGCTCCTTTGTATGAGGAGTGAAAAGCTATTGTTTAGAAAAATACAATTTGAGTGAAGTTATAAATGTTTTAATAAAAGTATTTGAAATGAATTTAAAAGTATTAATATATTATATAAATAAAAAAATAAACATTTTTACAACAAACATTTGGACTTGGAAACACACAAACAAGTGTTTCAAAAACATAATCGAACATTCAAATATCAAAAAAATCTTAATTTAGAATCCCAAATCTTAATTTAGAATCCCAAATGCCCGTTTCGAAAACATGCCTATCGATAAGAAAATTGATGCAGAAACACAATCTATACCATCATTTGATCACCACATAACAAGACCACATTATATCAACACACTATTATCTAAACAGGTCCACGAATTCACCACCATCTGCACCAAACATGCAAACAGCAAACAGCCTATGAGATAACAATTACAAGACATTCTAACCATCATAAAATCCTTCATGCTACCTGGATAAGGTACTTCATATCCTTCATTAGGATTAGGTTGATCCTCTAAAAATAATTCCTTTCCCAACAATAATCCCACCACTGAGAAAATTGACAAGGGCAAAAATAAAGAAAGAAAGCAGTCCATCATAACTATTCGTAACACATTCAAGTAAATGCTGAAGTGAGAATCAACAATATCTGTAGTACACATTCAAAGTTAACAGATTAAATAAAACTGCAATGCTATTCAAAATCAACACAACTAACAAAAGTTTCATAGTACTGATTAAAATGACTTTGCTCACAACAAAATGATCATGAAATCTATCTTAGATAATTCCAATCTTGTTTGCCACATCCAAGGCATCATAGTCTGGAGTCAACCGAACATATGCCTTCTTGGTTCCATCAGGCCTGCATCAAAAGAATATAAGGTGAGTTTAGTTAGGTCCAGAAAATTTCCTAATCCTTTTTTTTAGGAGGGGGGAAAATGTTCAAAAATAAATTTGCTGGACATAAATAGCAAACCATACACCCAAATAACTGCATTGGACACAAAGTAAAGAGAAAGTGAATTAAATTCTTTAATAATTTCATGTTATTGATACAAATCAAATAAAAAATGATTAAATCTTAGTGATTTATTGTGTCACAAAACACAGCCTACCGCTCATGTTTTCTAATTTTCCGAATTGGACAAAGTACTCTATCAATAGAGGCATCCCACATAAAGGAATTCCAAGATTTAATGCAGAATTTGAAGCAAAAACAATCATAGCATACCTTTTTTTCCCAAAAGAATAATAACTAATAACACTTCGTTCCTATACCCAGGATGCTGTGTAGTGTAAACTACTTCAAAACTAGCTAAAATCCTTTGTGGAGGAAAAGTTTATTATCAATGATGGCTACCTGATCAATGTGTTCACTTTCTTGGTCTGAATGTCGTACATCTTTTTCACTGCATCTTTTATCTTTTTCTTGTCAGCGCGGATGTCAACAATGAAAACCAGAGTATTGTTGTCCTCAATCTTCTTCATTGCAGACTCAGTAGTCAGTGGATATTTAAGTATTTGATAATGGTCGAGCTTGTTTCTTGGAGGAGCACTGATGCGTGGATACTTGGGGTTCCTGTCCTTTTTCAACGTCCTTGGCCGGTGAAAGGTAACTGTTGTCCGGATCTTCTTAGCTTTCTTCTTGAAGGTTGATGAACCCGATTTCACAGCCTTGGCAGTCTTCAAGGCATGTGCCTTTGGATCAGCCTTTTTCGCATTGTCAACTGTACCAGAATTGAAGCTCAATTAGTGCTAAAATAGAAAGATACAATGTTTGTAATAATATCCAGTAAAAAGGGCAATAAGCCAATAGAAAGCCAAATGACAATTCACAATCAAGTCAATTGATCACATGTTTAATACCAAAACTCAAAGCAATTAAATGGATGAACCTATCAGAATTACCTTCACTCTTAAAGCATAGAACAATGAATTAAACAAAATGCCGGTTAATGGAAAATAAATCTACCGTTCACTGTAAAAATGGAAAATCAATAGTGATGGAGAATCACTTTATACCACTTTTGATGGACAAGCACTTTATACCATTTTTCTACCTTAAGGTAGTAACCAGTAAAAAATGAAAAAGCATTGCTGATTTGTCATAACATAAGTGATGCTAACCAAAATCTTCCACAAGTCAAAAATTCTATGCCCAGGAAATTTTTCAGCCTGCCAATACAAAATGCAAAATAGATACTCCCATGTTTAACACCCACAAGCAAACTTGGAGAACACTATGAGATGGAAAGCAGATAACAATTCATTGCTGATTTTCAAGTCGGGAACCATGCAATAACATTGCTTCAATTGCCTCAGCTAAATGACAGACGTCATTGGTAAATATCAAAATCTCATACTTCTTGAACTCCAAACCATTGCAATTAAGCCACAAGTACTCCTTTTTCCCCTTGCCTAAATTTTTGAAATGGGGGTATGGGCACACAAACAGATCTAAAAACAAACAAAGAACTTGTTTATTAAAGTAAATTTTCTTTTGTATCTAACCATTATATTTTATTTAATATGTAAACACAGAAAAATATTAGACAACTCGTTTATGAAAGTGAATTTCCTTTTTTCCCTCTCGCCAGTATCTTTCTTTTCTGTACCTTTTATACATTCCAGTGTGGTTGCATAGGAATTCAAAAAGAGGGGTGCTAATAGACTAACAGTACAAGCCTTGTGCCATCCAGATATTATTTTGCATGGAAGTTGGGAGTCTGGGACACCAAAAGAGGAACCCAGCTCAATATTTTTTTTCCTCTGTTGGGAGCCTGGGAGATACCCATGGCCATATTCACTCATATCAGAAGGTTAGGGTGCAACGGGATATTTTAAGAAAATAAAAATTAACTCTCCTATCTGCTAACACTTCTTGATCCTTAGCATGCCATAGAAAACGAATTGCCAAGGCACATATGCATTCAAGAGAAACAGTTTTGTCTGAATACCCATTGTGCATTAGACAGTGGAGAAGCGTCTGAAATATGACTCAGACATAGCCGAATTTTCTGTGACTCAAACAACGTCACAAAACACATTCAAGCTTAAAACAGATGCAAATATGTAACAATCAATAACAATTATCTCTACCCTATACAAATAATAATCTTATAAAGAATAGTATTTTTTTTTTTTTTTGAATCCATACCTTTAGCAGGAGCCATTGAATATCACCGCTAAACAAACCCAACCTAATTAAACCAGTTAAATCACAATCAGAAAATAGCTTACACATCCATTTACTATTATTATCATTAGTAAGATTTCTGAATAATGTTACGAACTATGAGGAAGAAAAACCGATATGAACTATAGATCTAAACATATACGCAACTATATATATATATATATATATGTATGTTATAGTGATTCTTAGCTCAGCTTGAAACCCTAAAACAAATTGAGATCGAGAGAAGGGTGGGCAAACCTTGAGACAAGGCAAAGTGAGCCTGAGTTGCTGCGGCCACCGAGTAGGGTTCTCATATGAACGAGGTTATGAACCCCCGTTTATATAGTAGCTGAAGTACCAAATAGCCTTGGATCGAGATTCGAGCGTCAACTATTCATGGGCCGGGCCATTACGGCAAAGACGCATGTCGGGCCATACTCATAAGCTGATACTTTCGGACTCAGCTCCACTTGCTTGAAGTGTTACCCTTGTCGATATTGGACGATTCTGCCTCTCTCTTTTTTTTTTTTTCCATAAATCATTATTAAGATAAATTATATTAATTTTTCATAAGGTTTATAAAAATTACACTCATCTTTTTAAAAAATTTTGAAATTAAATTTATCTCTCCTATTTTATTTTAAAATATACTTCATTCCTGTCAATTTTTTTTAAATAACAAAACTACCCTTTATTTATTTTTACATTTTTTCTAATTTTTTTAAAGATATTTTATTGTTTTATGTAAAAACAAATTTAAGATTTTTATCAATATTTATTTAAAAAATGAAAACAAATTAGTTAAAATTTAAAAAATTGAAGAAAAAAATATAAAAGAAATAATTTTGTCATTTTAAAGAAATCTCAGATAAAGTAAGAAATGTTAGTATAATTGCACAAACTTCAGGAGATGTTGGTATAATTGTCATAAATTTCAAGAGGGTTAGTATAGTTCATCCTTATTATTATCGTTATCATCTAATGTCTTATTAGATTTCTTGATCATATACTTAGGGATGAAAATTATAAAAACTATTAATTAAGAGTTGTAGTAAAATATAAGTGTAAAAAAAGAGTGATGGCCTTAATGCAATGATAAAATTCCTTTTATTATGATTTAAAAATTTCGGGTTTAAATTACAAAAATCTCCTTTTATAAGGTAAAGTGCATTGAAATTGAGACAACTCTTAGTTTTTTTAAAAGAATTTATCAGAAAATATGACAACAAAAAAATTCAAAATTTACTGCCCTTGTTTTGCCAATGTCAAAATTTGTATATGACAACAATTTTTAATTATATATACGTGTATATATATATATATAAAATAGTCCATTTCAAATAATTAAAATAAAAACTTAAATGATTGAATACTTTCATATATATTATATTGTATTCAATTTTTTTTAAACTTGCATATGATAGCAATTTATAATAGAAACAAGGGTAAATTACACCTACCTCCCCTGAGGTTTCGAACAATTGCAGAAACCTCCCCTATAGTTTCTAAAATAACACTGTCCCCTTTCTGGTTTCAATGTCGATAACAAATTCTCCCATGCCGTCAATGACCGTTAGTTGACCTAACAAAATTTGATGATGTAAGCAATTCTTTTTGTCTAAATGCCAATTTTACCCTTTACAAGTCATGGTTAAATGATAAAACTACCCTCACTTTAATAATAATTTTTTTAATTAAAAATAAAATAAAATTTCTCCTTCCATCTCCTTTCTCTCTCTACAACCCACTTTCTCTCTCTCTCTCTCTCTCTCTCTCTCTACAACCCACTTTCTCTCTTCACGGCCAAGGAAATGCAAAATAAGACATTTCTTTCTGCTTTTCTCCCCTGCTTAGTTAGCTGCTGGGTCAACTGTGCCTTAACTCGAAGGGGTGAACCAACCCTTTTAGAGGATCCGACCGGCATGCTTGAATCCTTTACACTGGTTCTCTTCTTGAAAGTCTTTACTCAGCCTTGAAAGCAGAAGCGAGTAGTTTTTAGCAAGCTTGGTTGGATCTGGGGCCACCAAGGCTTCGGATCAAAGGCCTTCCTTTCATGGTGTGGGAATGTTGTATGAAATGGGTTTGGATGGGACTTTCCTCCGGATTTTGGATGGGCAAGTACAGGCTGTCGGCCAAGGAATCGCCTCGTATGATAACCAAGAGATCGAACGTGCCGGTAATCGTTACAACAAACAATCCTCCTTCTTTCTTGTTCCGCCCCATTCATCGTCATCGGTAGTGAGGGCGATTGGGTCGTTGATCTCATCGAAACGGACAGTAGTCTGGGTCGGGAATTTGGCCGTTGATCTGGGCAGTTCAATGGTGCTATTGAGGCTTTGTAGTCTCAAATCTGGGTTGTGTTGGTGGTGTCTATGGTGCGGGATTGTTGGAGATGAGGGATTCATGATGGGATGGGAAGCAGAGGTGGTGGTGTCATTTGGGTTAGGGCTTGATGTTGTTGGTGGGGACTCTTCGATTTCGCTGGAGCTTCTGTCGCTTCGCCAGAGCTCCATCCTCCAGTAGTGGAGCAAGCGGTGTTGAGGGTAGTGATTAGTGGTGGTTAATATGATTGGCGGTATTGACGACATAGGTGGTGGCTACATGGGTGGCGGCTATGGCATCGGTGACATGTGGTGGTGGTTGACGGTGAGATTGAGATTTTTGCGTAGTTAGGGCAAAGAAATTGAGAGAGAGAGAAGTTGAGATGTGTATGTGGCAGGAGAGAGTGATTTCCGGCGTAGACTAGTGGCGGTGGAACGGCCATGGGTGGTGGTGACAACGTTGTCGGTGTTGTTCTGGGTAGAGAAAATAAGAGAGAGAGAGAGAGAGAGAGAGAGAGAGAGAGGGAAGTGAGATGGAGTGGGAGTGGGAGTGGGGAGAGAGAGTGCTGCAATTGAGTGGGACCCAATCTAATATATATGAAAGAGGAAAAATAAAAATAAAAAATAAAAAAATATTATTAAAATATAAGGATAATTTGGTAAATAAACCAACTCCGTTAACACTGTTTGGGGATAAGTTTTGACAAGATAAACAGTATTATTTTTGAAACTTTAAAAGTACTATCTGTAATTGTCAGAAACCCTAAGAGAGGTTAGTATAATTATCTCTAAAAACAATGTCACTATTGCTTTACTTTATTTTATTTTAGTTTTTCCATGTATATTCTTTAATTTATCATAATACCTAATCTTTCCTTATATACTTTTAGTTCCATTTATCTGCTAAATTATCAAAATAATAGTTGTTAAGATTTCTTCCCTCCTTCACATTGCTTGTATTAAATAAAAAAAGTGCTGTCACTCACTCATGAGTGATGAACAGTTAATCAACTCCTGTCATGTTACTTGAACAATACTATTTAAATTCAAATTTTTGAGTCTTGACACATTATTCTACAATTAAAAGTCATAAATAAACTATTCTCTACCAAAAATTAATCAATCACATGGTTAAGGTCTATTGCATTCAAGCTTTTGCATTGTTCTTACTTACCAAGTAAAAAAAGGTTTCTGTGCATTGAAGTTTTCAGATTCTTTTACATAACTCACGTAGGTTTTTATTTATTTATTTAATCTGATACATGCTGTTTTCAATTTATTTTTTAAACTCATGTTATTTTTAAAATCTCATCTACATCTAATGACTAATCCAATATATACATTTAACAGTGAAAGGGTTACATATGATCACAGTACCTGAATGCGACACAGGAGCTACACAGAAAGGTCAATAAATAAAATCTTCCAACAACTGAACAGCAACAGCAACAGGAGATTAGTGTCGATTACATATATTTGACTGCAAGGTTGTGTTAACCATTAGTCTCATAAGAAGCTTCTCAAATTTCATGGCAGCGGGACCTGGTCTCAGTATATTAGGGTCACCCCATTGCTGGCAAGAGTCTGTGCCCCTTCCCAGTTCGTCCAAACACCACCCTCCTGGTGATATCATATTCTTACTCCGGTGAAGTACATGCAAGTCAATAATGTCCAGAACTGGATCATTTGGAGGGAATTTTCCAGCAAAAGCAGCTCCACTCCACATCATGTTCTTCAAATCAGAAAGGTTAAGATTTCTTGGCTCTTTTAAACGATGGTCATCCCATTCAATAAATCGCAAGTTGGAGTTGACAACTGTGTTAGAGAACTCTTTGGAATTGCAAGCAAGGGTCTGAAAGTAGCCTCTGTGTGATACTTTAGTGTTTGAGAAAAACAAAAGGAGCGTTCTTGGAAGGTTATCCCATCCCAGGATGGAGAACTCGACAAGCTTGCGACTCAGAATAACGTGTGAAGAACCTGATGGAAGAAAGGAAATTTTGGTTGAAAAAAATGAATACAGAAATTAAATGTATATGTCATGGTATTCAGGGGAGGGAGAAAATCACAAGAAAGGAGATATGAGGTATCCTAAAAAAACTGACAAGACAGGCAACACCAGCCTAGAATGGCAGTAAGGAAATTTAGAGGGATGGAGTAGGTTTGCTGCTCACCGTTGACGGCTGACCAAAGAAATTAAAATGGAAGAAGGAAAGAGAAAAACCAACAGGTAGCTTAGTAATCTGAACAGCACTTGAAGTGCAACATCAAGTATCATGCATGTTCTAATAAGTGAAGTCTCTGCATTAGAATTTCTTCTCAGCAACCATGCAGTTAGCAGAAGTTAAAGTCTTTTCAATTTTCTTTTCTTCCATAAATACTAACAAAAAGTCCACGCCTACAGACCCAGGCTGATAATTAACTGTACCAATAAAAAATTGCGATCTTAATAACCCAAATTTCTGAGGAACCAAAAATAGTGCACTCTGCGTCCATTTATCTGATATCATTGAAATTTCCATTTTTCATCCTACAAATACATAATTTGCTTTAACAAAAAAACAATGACAATGCAGCTTCCTTCCTAACAAAGCATAGTCTAACTTCACACTGAACACAGATCTATTTATCTTCAACTCCAAATCAGCTGTGTGAAAGATGTAGATCAGACTAACACTAGACATAGGATACACCATAGCCTATCATGCTAAAAAAGTATTCCAAACTGCAAACTTTTTTCAAGGGATGAATGACAATATAAGTAGTTAGTTTAACTGAATAACAGAACTTCAGGATAACAATTTCACTAAATTATTGTGAGTAGTCAAAAGGAACTAGGATAACCCTATATTTTTAATTAACACTCTAGTAGAGCTCTATAAGCAACAAAAAGAGCTCCTAAGGTGAAATTCATGTAATGTGCAGCTAACACCTACCTCTGAGAAGAAAAAAAATTCATGCTTTCACTGAGAAAGAAAATTAAATTAAAAAAAAAAAGAGAAAAAAATCCTAAACCAACTCTATATCCAAGAGCATTGCAAGGTTAAGTTTACATTTTGAAAGAAGTTTACCTGTGAAAAATCTGTATGCGTTTGGCGGTTTGCGCCTTTTCATAGCCATGAACATTCTACCTTTTGACATAAGATAGAGGCTAGGATCGACAACAATTTCCAGAATCCTTTGATACCTGGAAACAGATTCAAGCTTATATTCAGCATGTGCACCTGATCATGGATTGTGAAAAAGTCTAAAAAGTGTGATGGACAAATGATGGTGCTTACTCCTTCCAGCTAACGTTACTAGTATGCTCTATGAAATTAAAATCCCTCGGCATAAAAGACAGGATGTGGAGAAAATCTGTAAAGAAATAAGTACATCAACCACCATATATATACGTATCAAAAAGGGACAAAAAAAACTTATCACATATCAGACAAACAAGTTGCCATTTGATAATGCGAAAAAGAACCTGTGCAGCGGTGGTATTGGTAACTGAAGGTTTACACACTATCCGTGTTAACAAGATCAATTTGCAACAAATTGAACAACAGAAATGGGCAACTATCGCCAGATATTTCTTGGTAATCATCTTAACAACTTTATACAGTTTATTGGGAGATAAACTAACAGTTTTCCAATTTCTTTCACTTACCTGTTATGATTTAGCCAAGTCTCATGGAAAATTTGTGAGACCTCAAGTTAGTGATGGTTAGGGTCATGGATGTAGAGGCAGCTACGGTGGCAAAGGTGGTGGTTTAAGGGAAAAATGATGAGTTTCGGTGGCATGATTGCACAATACAGTGTTCAAAGGTATTTTTGAGGCTATAAATAAACCAATTGAGGCTGGGATTACATGTTCGAGCTTGGTCTGGTAGAATATGGATCAAGCTGAAGCTGAGCTTGAGGTACAACTTCAGCTTAACTAGAATGTTTGAACCTGGTTCTTTTATTATTTGCCAAAATTCAGGTTTTTTTTTTCAAGTCTAATCAAGGTTCTTGAATAACACATCATCAGTCATTTCCATGTTAAAACTCTAACTACAGTAATGCAATAATGATTACACTATACTCAAAAAATGCTAACCAAAAAGGGAAAACAAACTAACCAACATCATAAGTCATTTACCTTATATTATTTGAAAAAAATTACTTTTGAAGTTATTTTTATGAGAGAGTTTCAAAAGGAACTATGTCAATAGAACAGCAGAAGCCAGAAGATCAATGTCAACCATTCATGAGCAATTGAGCATAAAAACTGAAATTCATGCTGTTTCAGCTTGGCTTCTTAACCAATCAAGCTTGAAATATAAGGTTAAGATTACACATGTTTTTATGCTTTTAAAATCAATTCTGCCAAGATTTGTATCACTGACATAGGTCTATAGGGGCCATCTAATGCATGGAATCTGAATGGACCATTTGAAAACAAGAGGAGAAATATGAATGCACAAAGTGATAGATAAATTAATGTACCAGTGTTGGTTCTATGAATGCACAAAGTTATGTCATTATAACTTTACAATCATTTGTGGTGTGAATTCAGTGTTGAGAAAGTGTTTATCCCTTTAAATGCTAAGAAAGCATTCTGAAATGTGACATTGGATGTCTAGATGTACCCTATTTAAGAAAAATCAATTTATAACGTATCTTAAGAGAGTGGATTTTCAACACCTCCCTCTTAGACAGTTTCTGAGTCATATTTGTGTTAAGTGAAAGGTTTTGCTAATTTTATGGGTTGTTGCAAGGCCAACTATCTGATTTTTGGTCCTATTCTCAAATCATTGTCACAAGTTGCAGGAAAGTCAAAGGTTTGGTACATCTGGACAAAGAAAATTATTAACAGATAACAATAAATTGATAATATATTAAGGGGTAAATCAGACATTGTAGAACATTATTAACAGATAACAATAAAGTTGATCCATGGTTGTCTGAAGAAAATTACAGAGCAGAAAATAATGAATTGCTAATCAAAAAATGAAATAATTAATTAATTAGTAGTTTTGCAATTTGTTCGACTAATTTTGGATTATTGGTAACCCAACTTGAATTATACGGTTATACCACTATACCACTATTAGAATGTGCGCTACAATGAAACATGCAATAACACTCGGACTAAAGTCGAGTTCATAGAAACTTAATAAAGTTGGTTGGGTCAAAAGGTTAACATGGATAAGTCTGGCATCCTTTTCAGTAAAAATACTTAGTCTACAAAAAAACAGGTATTCACAAATCACAATAGACTAGGGATGAAAGATATGAAGTAAGACAATCTATATCTGATTGTGCCCATGGTTGTCTGAAGATATAATTCTCTAGCATAGTTGACAAACTTAGTGCTAAAAAGGACGGGGCCAGGAATTTTCTTCAGAGGGGGCAATTTTTTTTTGCTAAATGTTCAATCATAAATTTAAAAAATAATGAAGTATAAAAATCCAATATTAATAGATTATATTTTTGATAAATAATTAAATTTATTGATATAAATGAATTTAAAAAATTTTAATCAAAGAAATACATTATGCAATACAAAAAATATCTAAAATGTCAATAAAAGTTCCATTAAAGGGTCAAATTGAAATTAAAATAATGGTGAAATATGAATAATTTTAGAATTTTTTTTTTTTTTTGGGGGGGGGGGGGGGGTGAGAACTATAAACTAAAGGGTGTATTTGATATTTTTTTTTTTGAAAAATACAAAAAATTACAAATAAAAAAAATTGAGGGGGGTCCCTTACTAGCTTCGTCTTTTGAGTGCTAATATAAGTTGCTGGAAGAGCAAAGATCTCTTATTTGCTGTCACACAACCCTTGTCATATCAGTGGTTATGGTCATGCCTTCCTAGTTCCTACACTATGCATTCCTTCACCCTCAATCCATTTGTAAAGAGAATATTAAAAACTTCTGGTGGGGGCATGATATAGGTCAAACTATGAAATTATGCTTGAAGGCCTGAGATTACCTATATAGGCCCAAAGAAGTTGGAGGTCTTAAATTCAGAAGGATGTTTGATATAATGGAGCCATGCTCTCAAACCTGACTTGGCAAATGTGCTGGGAATAATTGATTATGGGTTTATCTATTTTAGCAAAAATATAGTAGAACATATTCATTCTTAAAGCTGTAGCTTATCTTGATTGGTTAGAGATTCAAATGGTTTAGTGATACTGATAGAAGCCTAGGTTAATGTTATATCTACAGATTCAGCTATATATGCTAGAGCCAAAGCTGCTCTTTTTAGCTACAAATAAGACCAATCAATCTTTATGGAGTCCTATTGCCTTTGAAAGTGATGCTCAGGTTGTACTTTGTAGTCTCTGCAATTCTTACCCTCTTTGGTCGAACTGATCTACTGTTACTGATATAAAGGTCTCCCATGGACACTCTCAATTGGACCCAATAAGCCAACAAATGAACATTGGAAAATTCGGAATTTGCAGTAACAGCAACCCGTTTTGCGCTTGTGATTGCAACATAAACGCTTGAACTTACAGGTTGTTCAATATTAAAATCAGTAAAGAACTAAATTTAAAGCCACAAACGAACATTCGACAATTCAGAATTTGCAGTAAAAGCAACCCGTTTCACTGTTGTGATTGCAAAATAAACACTTGAACTTACAGGTTATTGAATATTAGAATCAGCAAAGAACTCAATTTAAAGCAACAAACGAATATTCGACAATTCCGAATTTGCAGTGACAGCAATCCATTTCGAGGTTGCGATTGCAACATAAACACTTAAACTAACAGGTTATTGAATATTAAAATCAGTAAAAAACTAAATTTAAAGCAACAATCGAACATTCGACAATTCGAATTTGCAGCAACAGCAACCCATTTCGCAGTTGTGATTGCAACATAAACACTTGAACTTACAGTTTATTGGATATTAAAATCAGCAAAGAACTCAATTTTAAGTAACAAACGAACATTCGAATTGGCAAACATACCGTCTTGAGGAAGGAGAGGGTAATCAGAGGCGTCAAGATTAACAAACCAATCCCAGTCTTTGTTACATCTCAGTAAAATGGCGGCACCGTGAAGCACTAAAGCCAGAGGTGTCGAGCCCTCTCCGTTTACCCAGTTTGCCTTCTCGATGACATTCACGTTATCAGCCGCAACAAATGCTTCGAAAGACTGAACCGAGCTGGCAAGCTGCTCTCTCTGTTCCTTCGACGCGCGATGGTCAAGATGCAATAGATAATAGTTTCTTGGGTGATATATGGCGAGAAGAAGCCTTGTGATTCGAGGGCCATCGTTGTTGGTGCCGCAGATGAAGTAGGCGATTTTGGGCAGAGGTGGGAAGGGGATTGCGAGATTAGAGGGGCTAAAGAAGTGGTGGTAGTAGTGGTGGCGGAGGGTAAGTGGTGAAGAGAAGAGGAGGACGAGAACGAGGAGAGAAAGGAGAGTGATGGAGAATAGAGACACGAGGAGATTTCGTTTGATCTTCGCCATGGCTGTAGATTGCGCTCTGGGTTCTGTGAGACATTTTAGGGCTTTTTTGGAGGCTTTATTTAATTGGTAGGGTAGGGTCTTCGTGCCTGCACACTTCACAGAGACGGGGAAACAGAACTCTCTGGGGGGGGACAGAGAGTAGTGCAACGGTCCCTTCAATTATGGCGCGTGGCAAACCGCCTAAGGCATTGCAAAATATTTATATATTTTTTATTCTTGAGATATAAATCCGAATTAATATAAAATAAAACATTTTAATCAAAAATTTATTATAATAAAATTATGTGTAAATTATACTATTTTTTTTAAAATTTTAATTATTATAAAAATAATTTTGAGACTTCTAAAATGACAATAATATTTCTTATTTTTATTAACAAACTATAAAGACTTTCTCTTTGACTTTATTTCTTTTAAAATAATAAAAATGTCTATTTTATTTAATTTTTTTACATTTTCAAATTTGACATTTTTTTCAAATTTTCTTAAATATTTTTTTTATTTTATATAAAAAATAAATTTAAGATAAACAACTTATATTTTTTTAGTTAAAAAAGATCTTAACTAATATTTATTTGAAAATTAAAAAAAAAGTTAAAATAAATTGGTCAAAATTAAAAAATAAAATAAAAAAATAAAATTGACATTTTTATTAATTTAAAAAAATAAAATTAAAAATAATATTTTTATAATTTCTCAATAAAAAAATAAAAGTATAATATAAGCTAAAACACTATCATAGGAGGAATATTACATTTATTTGTTTGGAAGAATTTAGTGTTTATTTGAATGGGTACCGGACTGAGTGTTTTAAAAAATGACGTTTTAAAATAGATATTTTGAAAAAAAATTATTTATTAAAATCTTTTTAAAATGTCTGTTTTAATCTTAAAAATACTTCAATCAATATTTTTAAAAAATTAAATAAATATTTATTTAAAACATAAAAATAACCAAACGACCTATCCAAAACAGAGCTTTCGCTAGTTCATATCCTTCCCGAAGTAAATCAATGCGCTGAGCTGTTATCATTCATATGAGTAGTCTTCTGCATCAACTGACCTGAGCATTATAAATTCACAGTAGAATCAGATTGGACCCCAAGTTTTTTTTTTTTTTTAATAAATTATATTTATTTTTTTAAATTTGATCAATATTACACACACAACTCCTGAACTTTTAAAAAATACATTGATCTTCTTGTCAAAGTTTATCATCTAACACTATTAGTAAAGAAAAGAAAATGACCCTATTATCTTTTTCTTTATATTTTTAATTTTGGAAAAAATATTTTTTTTTTTTCAATTCAAAAAGTTTATGATATATTTTTTTATCTAAAAAATTTAAAAAAACATTTTTTATACCAAAAAAAGTCATTTTGCTAACTTCCATTTTATCACTGTTAAAAAATATAATTAATTAGATAAAAATAACATTCAAAATACATTTTAAAAAATACTAAATAATAGATACAATAAATTTTTCAATCTAAAAAAAAATATAACATTTTTTTATTTATTTAGAATGTTTTAAAAATAAATTTTAACTTTATAAAAGGTTATGATTTTTTTGGGTCTGAAAAATTTATTTTATATATATATATATATTTTTTTAGAAATATATTTTGAAAGTCATTTTAACATAATTAATAATATTTTTTAACGGTATTAAAGTGAAAGTTAATAATTTGACTTTTTTTATATTAGTTTTTTTTTAGAATTTTTAAATAAAAAAAGATATTATAAATTTTTTAGATTGAAAATTTTATTTTAAAAAGTTTTTAATATTTTTTCCTTTAAATTTTGTGTTTCTCTCTTGTTTTGATTTTTTTTTTGATAACATGGAACCCTCCTAAGAACCTAGTCTAATAGTAGAGGACCTAGTCTAATGGCAGCCAGGGCCTTCGACCGAAGGCTACCCCTAGAAGGTAAATTCTGGATGCACCAAATCGCCCATAAGTTCTGTGCATCAAATAAATCATGAATTTGCTACAGCTAGAAGAGTTGAATCCACACCGATGACTTTTACGCCTCCCAGGACTCTTACCCTTACCAGGTGAGTTATGCCTAGATGGGCCAAAAAAGAAAAAAAGAAAGAAGATCTCTTGTTTTGATTTGATCCACTGTTACCCTTCATGTTCAAGTGCCAAGCATCAGGCCCCAAAAAATCTCTAACATCATTTTTTCTTTTTCCATATTTTTTTTGGGCATTTTCTCAACAACTAAAAGAATTGATTTCTGTTTCCATTTGCCTCCAACTCTAACTGCAACATCAGCCAGTGTTACACTTTGTGTTCAAGCAAGAAGAACCAAGCCCATGAATCTTGTCTTCTTCATCTCATTCTTCAGCCACCCTTAGGCTTTGTTGAGTCGAAGATGTAAGCTTTATTTCAAGAACATCATGTTTCTATTGCTGACATTAGTATCCATCTAATCGTACTTTGCTGATCGGTGGTGTCAGTATTTCTGCCAAAATCCACCATTTCCAAACCCGAATCGTGAGCATTTCTGCTAAAATCCTTCGTCCACAAACTCGAATCACTACAAGAAAACCTAACCACCAACCTTGTTATTGCTGATTTCTACTTGATCTTGCCATCAATTGACCGAGAGGTGGGTACCAGTGATGAAGATGAAGGGGCAGCTCCTCGTTTAGCCAATGAACAAAACCCTAATTTTAGACCATTTCAAATTTGAAGGTGGGGGAAAGAAAAATGACATTTTAATTCATCTTCAAATTGACATTAAATTTAAAAAAATAAATAGTATTTTTATTTTTAATTTTAATTTTCATATTTTAATATTTACTATTTATTCATTAATTATTTTTATAATACTCTAAACTAATAATTAATTATTTTTATATTATTTAAATAAACATTTAAAATTTAAAATTAATTTATCAATAATTTTTTTAACTATTATTTATTATTAAGATATTTCTTAAATATATATCATGAAATTTTTAACCCAAAAAAAAATAATTGAAGTAATTGTATTTTAGACATAAAAATATTAAGAAAAATAGAATTTGAAGAGTGAATAGTAATTTAAAAATATTGAAATAAAAATATAAAAATGTAAGACCCATCATTATTAAAATGAAGATGAATTTGATGATGATAGATCGAAGATGCTTTTAAATATTGGTTTTCACAAAAATCCAATCCCGGTGGTTTAATACACGAAGACGGGATTTATTTTTATGAAAGAATTTGAGTTTTTAGATTTTGATTTCTATGATTTGTGAAGGAGTTTTCATATCAACAGAAACAAGGTTTTGTTTGAAAATTTTTAAATGCTTGATTGCATACAAAGGAGGGAGAGAAAGAAAGAAATAATAATAATAATAAAAAAAAAAGAATGAAAGGAAATATAGTTGGTCAGTGCCATGATGCAGCACGAGACCATGAGCAGATGGAGAAAGAAAGACAAGAAAAGAAGGTCGTTTGTAGAGACGATGAAGGGGTGTTCCAGAGTAAGACTATTTTATGTTTATTTTTTATGGTTTTATTATGTTAAAATTGGTATTTAACAAAATGTTTGAAATAATCTTAGCAAATTTTGTTTGATCAACTAACAGTTGTCTAACAGATGGGGGGTTTGTCACTGACATCAAAAAAAAAAAAAATTAGTATAATTTCTCAAATTATAAGAAAAATATGTATAATATCAATAAATCTCGTAAAATATCAGTATAATTTACCTATTTTTTATGGTAATGAGAACAATAACCTACTTCACACCCCGTTTGAAACTCTGAAATATTTTTTTTTCTTTCATGTAGGCTACCTTTGGATCATATTTTTAAATAGATATGGTGCGTTTTTAATTTTTCAATTATACTTAATTGATTTTGAAACTATTTTAGATAAAATTACAAGTCGTATTTATTGGTCATAACATTTTTATTAAGTACGATTTGGGTTTAAGTTGATAAGTTTAGTTTTTTTCATCAAGTTGATCATATTTATTATAAATGTTCTAAATTAATAGTTATTAAATATTTTTTAATAATTCATTTAAATACTTAACTGCTTAATTCAAATAATACTTTTATACAATTACATAATTCAAACAATATTTCTATACTTTTATATTGCTAAACAATACATGTCAACCAATCAGGCACATAACAAAATGAAGATAATATAGTTATCAAATTGAATTTATATAATGGGTAAACAAAAAGGTTTGAAAGTGTTTTTTTTTTTTTTTTTGGGTTGAATATTGCACCATTCTTCCTAAAACCCTTCCTCTAATGTCATTCAAAGGAAAAGAATATAACTTCTTAAGAAATCATTTAGCCATGCAACTTTATCCCCCAATGGCTACTATCAAGTGATCCAGTTTTGCTCATTCCCAGCAAAACCAACTTTAATCATAAACGGCCACTTAGAGAAACGAATTAGCATGGGAGAGATTGGAGAAGTTTTTTATTTTTCTATTTAAATTTTTTATTTTTTTTTCGTATTTTTTTTTAATAAATCGATAAGAGGTATTTTGAATTAGCTTATATGCATCAAGCTAAATTCTTTTCTCTATTAACATTAGAGAGAACGGAGAAGTTTTTTTATTTTTCTATTTAAATCTTTTATTTTTTCTCATACTTTTTTTTAATAGATAGATAAAGTATTTTTTTTTAATGGATTGGTAAGAAGTATTTTGAGTCAGCGTCAGTAAAGTACTTTTTTTTAATGAATCAGTAAGAGATATCCTGAGTTAGCTTATATGTATTATATTAAATTCTCCTCCCCATAAACATCGGAGAGATTGGAGAAGTTTCTTATATATCTTTCTATTCAAATCTTTTATTAAGAATTTTCTGAGTCAGCTTACGTGCATCAGACTAAATTCTCTTCCTCGTGACAATGAGAACCACTATTGAAGTTCTACTTACCAACGATTGGCATATAAAGGACTTGAACTTGAGATGCTTAGATTTTATTTTCAACGTCTTTACTATTCGGCTATACCTTCGAGTGGCTCTTCTCTCATACTTAAATATCTAAATAAGATATTTGTTTATTTCTCTATCCCAGACTTTTCTTCTCTCCAAACTTGAAAGCAACTCATGATTTTTTTAAAAAATTCTATGAAAAAAGGGTAAAAAAATAAAAAAAAAATTGAGGGGACCTTTGCCCCTTAGGACTGCCATTGTACCCTAGGGCCATGTTTGGAATCTCGCTTTCTTATCCAACAATTTTAAAATTACATTATTTTTTTTTATTTTTACTAATAAATTATATATACCTCTCTCTCTATCTATATTTTTTAAAATGACTAAAATGCCCTTTTCATGTTTTTTTATACATTTTTTTAAATTTTGATTAAACCATTTAAATATTATTTTAAAGAACTTTTTTATTTTATATAAAATATTTAAAGTAAATAACTTATATTTTTATTTTTAATCAAAAATTTCTAAAACAATATTTATTTGCAAATTAAAAAAGTTAAAAAAATTGTTTAAAATTTAAAAAATACAAAAATAAAATAAAAATGTCACTTTTGTAAAATTTTTTAAAAAATGTATTGAAAAAAAAAGATCAGTGTAACTTGTCAGTAAAAATTGAAAAGACAATATAATTTTAAAGATTTATTTGTAATTGTCAAAAATCTTATAAAAAATGAGCCTAATTGATACTATCTATTTTTCTCAATATATATATATATATATATATATATATATATATATAAAGAGGTCAGTATAACTTGTCAATAAAAAAAGATAATATAATTTCAAAGATTTATTTGTAATTGTCAGAAATCTTATAAAAAATGAACCTCATTGATCCTATCTAATTTTCTCAATATATATATATATATATATATATATATATAAAGTTATGAATATGCAATAATAATATCTCAACCCAATCTATTGGAAAAGGTTTTGGTAAGTCGAACATGCTGGTCACTTATTCCTTCATACACAGAAACCTCACACTTTCATTTTTTTTATTGGAACCAGCCACAAACTGAAATCCATTCTGTCAGCAGAAAACAGGAGGTGGTGTGACACTGGAGCAAGAACTGAAGAACATGAGAATTCATTCCACATTGGTTACATGTGAAATCACATTGACAGAAGTGAGATGCATTAAAATGAGTCATGATTTAAAAATTCTCGAATTCTTTGGTTTTCTTTTAATTAACCAACGAGATTCGTTTGATTCTAGATTTCTTAAGAGTTTGTTTTGTTATATTATACGAATTCTCTTGGGCTTGTTAAAGTGATTGGATGGAAATAATGTGATAGAAAGGAATTAAAAATGTACCTTCATGAAAAAATCACTGATCTTGTTTTTAATTTTAATAGGTTTGGAATACTAGTGTGTGACATATCATGAGAAGCTTCATGTTAGGTTGGCATATTTTTGACTTATTTCATCTTTATGGTAAGCATCTTGGAATAAATTTATATAACTTATTTATGACAAAGAAAAATGGAATAAATAACTTTATCTCAGATTCCTGAAATTAGATTTTTTTTTTAAAAAAAAATTGAACTAGAAATTTTTTTAAAAAAATTGTGAATAATTCATTGATTATTTGGGGTTAGTTACATAAATCATATCTCTCCATTTTATTTTATTTAAGATTATTTCATCAATTAAATTACACATTATCAAGTCTTTTATTTTTTGCTTTCTTGACTAAAGTTAATTTTGGTCATTCCCGTCCCTTTCCACAACTCTCAATATGAATCATGCCATATTTTTTTATTGGAGCGTTTACTAGTTTTTGTTGTACATAATCATACCACCTAACAATGTCGCTTTGAATTCAAGATTTCTTTGCTTGTTACAGTATTATGTGGAATCTCTAATTCATCTAAAAAAATTTAAATTGTTAGAGACATCCAACTGATTCAGCAAAATGATTTGATCCTCACATCAATTATTGATGAACTCAACGAATTCAGGCCTGCTCATTCTTCCAGTGGTAAGATATTATTTACACTGAAGATGGTGTAGTTGCTTGTTTGGCTGATCCGGAAAAAAATGCTAGTTGAAAAAGTTAATTTGAATTAAGTTGTGAGTATTTGGGTAAATATGTTTAGACGAATATATATAATATTGTAATATTAGATAAATTATACTGACCTCCCATTTTGACAATTACACTTATCTTTCTTAAAGTTTATGAAATTACATTAACATCTCATACTTTATTTGATAATATATAAATACTATTCTTCAGTCAAAATTTTTAATCAAAATGATAAAATTGTTTATTTTTTTAATTTTATTTTTGTATTTTCTAATTTTGACCAATTTTTTCTAACCTTTTTAAAAGAATTTTTTTTTATATATAAATAATTTTAAGATAAAATAAATTTTTTATTTTATATAAAAAATTAAGGTTTTAATCAATATTTATTTAAAAAATGAAAAAAATGGTCAAAATTTAAAAATTGAAAAACAAATCATAAGAGGGTAGTTTTGTCATTCTGGAAAAAAAAATTAACTAGAAAGGAATATTTGCATATTATCAAGTAAAATAGGGAATGTTAGTATAATTTTTTCAATTATTTGGGTTCAATTAGGCAATCCTATTCCTTCATTCTATGGTGTAAGGCCATGAAATTTCATACACACTCAAATATATACGTACACAAACGTAGAGAGAGAGAGAGAAAAGGAAAAACACATGCACATAGTCATACGGATAGGTATTAGGGTTACGTACATATATATAGTATCTTTCTTTCCCTATATATATATGTGTGTATATGTATATGTATAGAGATAAAGACAAAACTCTATCTCTTCCACTTGATTATATGGGTTAAGAAAATGTATAAATAGAAGACAAAAGTAAAAGAAAACAGAGATAAAAACAGAGAAGATTGTCATACATTATCCCTTTCACTTGATTAGTGAATCCCTCCTCTTTTATTTGGGTTGCCTTTCCTTCTTCTTCTCTCAATTCTTTTCCTTTGCTTTTTCCTGTAAATAAGGTTATCTCTGCTACAAAGGCGAACGGGAAAAATAAATGAGGTTACGTAGAGCAAGGAATCTATTTTGGGCTCATTTCACCAAGAAGTCTCAACATGTTATGTATTATAAATTTGTAATGAAATTCTAATATCAAATGAAAAAATAACTAATTATCATATAATATTATGTTATATTACAATGCATAAAGTATATATACATTCATTTTCTCTAGAAAATATAGCTAAATATGTTATGTTACTATAACAAATCTTGTTAATTTTATAGATATATATATATATATATATATACATAGACACACACACATTAGATTTATATACATATATGTGGTACCCTAGTCCCTATATTTTGGAAACACAATGTATATATTATAAGTGTGACATATTTTGCGAGACTTCTTAGTTTTCACTCTAAATACAATACTAATAATAATATTAAAAAACTGTTAAATAATGGTAAACATCAACTGTCACGACCCATAACCCACCCTATGCAGATTAAGGGTCGGTGACCGACATTGTCACTCAAACATATCGTACAAAATCAAATGAATTGCACAAAATAATAATAATTTTTTATCTTTTATTTGTCAAGCGCAGAAGCTGTCAAACGCAGAAGCTATCTACATGAAACTCATCTGATATCAAAATCAACTTTAACAATCATCAATAAGATTATCTCCAAGTACAATTTCCATCATCATTAATTACCATTCAAGTCTAATATCATTTCTAGTGCCACTATGTCACAATATCTAACATTAAAATCAATCTTACAAGATATGTATTCAAATTATGACTTGAAGTTATACATTGTCCATGTTGCCCACAAGCACACTACTAGTTCCATTAGTCGCCATCATTGCTTTTCCTTTCAATTTGTGTTACCTAAATTTTTTTTATAATTTTGGGGTGAGCTAACTTAGCTCAGTAAGTAAATCTTTTACCCTATCATGGGTTAAACAAATGTGTATAACAACAGAGTAATCACAGGATTTTAAGCTTAAAGGGATCGGCCATCAGGCCAGAGCAACACAGTTTCATAAGGTGTTCACAAATGCGATAACAATGACTAAGCAAGTCAATATGCACAAATTTATCAACATATATCGTTTAGCTGCCCAAATCAAGGGATTTAAATAGAATACAAGGATAAGCCTCATTGGCATATTTATCATCAATAGGTAACATTACCAAGTCAACAAATGGTATGCAATCAAACATATAGAATTCTGAGTCAAACGGATATACAAATCTGGGTCAAATGAATTCAAATCGAATACAAAGGTAAGCTTCAAGGGCTTATTTCATGTTCAAAGGTAACGTTATCAAATCAACAAAGAGTCTGGAATCAAACATATACAAATTGAGTCAAATAGATTCTATCAACAAATAGGGCCCGGCTACGCCCAAACAATACTCATCTAGGGTTAACACTCATCTCTGCCTGAATGGCACCAAGAGCTCTTATTAAATCATGTCCTCATCAGGACTATGTGTTGAGTATTATTTCTTAGAACTGACCTCGTAGGTCATCAACATCACAAAACGCGTTATGACAAGCACAACCCCAAGTAATCACAAATAGCGTCATCAGAAAAAAGAATTTCACAAGGTATATACATGTACACAGATTACAAATGTCCACAACAAAAGGGATCAAAATGATCACAATGATCACAATGATAAGATAAAACCAAGGAGTTAAGGGCTCACAAATATTCATAATTAATAGAATCTCAACAGATCACAAATTTCACAACATGGAAATCATAATGAACAATAGGTTGTGGACACAATTTCAAGAAACGAGGATTGGCTGTCATTCAAGTGAGCTACGTTGGCAGAGCAGAAATCCACATATTAGGGTTTGGGTTTATTTACATTGGGTCCTTAGTATTGCATTCCCATAGTGATACCATAGTAACTATCCTATAACCTTGTTCTATTTTTTATCATTTGGTGACCCTATTATCATGGATCAAAAATACATTGTATGTCGAATCAACATACATTTTAATTTAGGTACGTCAATTAGTGTTTAAAGTTCTTTTGAACTTAGTTTGATTGATAAAGGGATCCTCAAATTCCTAATTTAGGGTTCCTGATGCTTTATAGTTTATTTGGCCCTTTAAGGGTATAATGGTAATTTATAGTTTTAATGTCTTATATTTTTTCATACACGATTTACGTATTGAGGCTTCATTTTTGAGTCCAGATGGTCCTTAAAACATTTACATAGACTTTTTAATTTCATCTAAACACTTCTAGTAACTTCATTAAGTGTGTTATCGGATCTTATTTTTCTCAAAAGCACGTCACCGTCAAGTCTAAAATATCGAATATAATTAATTTAGGCTTTTTCGGATGATAATTAGCCTATTTGTGGCTTATATTAAGCCTAGGGTTATTTTTGTAATTTTATATTTTCACAGGTCTTATTTTTTGACACTTTGTTTGCTAAATGGACTCCACCGTTGAGTCTGGAACATCAAAGAAAGTCAGAATATGTTATTTCTGACATTTAACTTGCTTTTGGATTACAAAAGGCAATATGGTAATTATAATATTTCACATGTCTATATTTTTTGGACTTCATTTCATAAAACGGATCCCGTCATTGGGTCCAAAATGTCCCAAAATGTTAAGGTATGTATTTTCATTGTCATCAAAGTTCAATTGATTACTTAATTAATCATTAGGACATAACTGAAATCATTCTATTTGTCCTTTCATATTTTTTGGGATCTAATTTCATAAATCGGACTCTGCCATTAAGTCCAGAACGTTACAAAATGTTGGGTCATACTCTTCTTTCATTTTAATTAGCCTTCATTTGGCTTATTTTTGGCCTAAGGGCATTATGATAATTTTTCATAATTTAAAAGGATTTAAAAATAATTTATATTTATTTTTTCTAGGCTAATTCGTAATTAACAGAAAGGTTTGGGGGTCAAAATATAATTTCAGGAACTTTAAAACCCAAAACTGTACAGTTTGAGGGACCAGTGACTAAACCAACCTGACTTGGTCAAGAATTGAACGGTTTAGCCAGTTTATGACGTCATTATTGCGTTAGCGTGACATCAACCAGTCACTTATTAAAACGACGCCGTTTCAAGAAGCTATTAGATTCGTTTTTATATGGGTCAGCCCAGACCCAATATTTAACCCGACTTGACCTGTTAACCGACCCAAGTCAATAGTTGACTTGGTCAACAAAAGCCCTGCTAGCGCCGATTGCCTTCTCTGGCGACGGTGATCTCCGGCGACCTTTTCCGGTGACAACTCTGACGGGGTTTGAATCGGGTTTTTATGAGGATTCCATATCCAATGTTGAAACTTGGTTTCACTTAAGTTTAGTCATCGAAATAGGCCTTTACAATGGGTCTCTAACGAGACCTGATTTTTCGACGAGCACACTCCAAGCCTATTTCGTGATGTTCACTTACTATTTTCGCTTCATTTTTTCCCTATTGCGTTTCTGGAACTCCTAGAGACATTTTCTCGTTCCTAAAACTAAATAAACCAAGATCAAACTCATATTTTCAATTTCTCTTTCCCCAACTGTAACTCGTGATTGCTCACTGGTTTGATGACCATTTTTTGTGATCTTAACTTGTAGTGTACTCCATTTTCAATGCTCTTTCGAGGGAAGTACTTGGTTTGAAGTTTGTTTCTCATGGGTTAGAAACCCAGTTTCTCTCATTTTCGAGCATTGTGTTCTAGGGTTTCTCTTAGCTTAAACCACGTCATTCCTTCGCCATTTTCATTTATTTCCAATATTTCTTACTTTCATTATAAACTCATAAAAAATTGAGGTCTAAAGAATTTTATTGAGGAGAGAGAAAATGTAACCTACCTTCCATGGAAGCTTTATGCTCACTGTTAACCTCTCATTTGCATTCCAAAGAACCTCTGAGTCCCTCCTTTGCTCATCTACAACCTCGTATGGAGCATGCAACCATTCTTCTTCACTCTCCATAGCTTTCTCACTGTAGCTTTCTCTATATTTCCTTTCTCTCTCTCTACAATTTTGGTTGTTTTAGTAGGAAGAATTCCACACGTATGCACAGTATAGTGTATATATACATTGCATGTGTTATGGTTGGTTGAGGCTTTGGTCCAATAGGGTGATGACACCTAATTTTGGATGCAACCCATATATATATATATATATATATATGTTTTAAGGGTTATATACATTTTAAATGAGTGTTACAACATAAAAGTGTTGCAGCCTAGTTGGTGTTCTTTTTAGGAAACTTAACATTTGCTTGCACAAGGTGCAAGGTTCCAAACTTGGTGGGAGCATTTTGGCTCTTTTCCCTCCCTTTTGTTTTACATATGCAACATATTGCATTTTAGTGTATTTTATAAATTCTCAAACTTTATATTTTAAATCTTGCAAAAGTCTTTTATAATTTTTGTAAAACTTTTTGACTAAGCATACTTTATTCATATATTACTAGTCTTGCCTTAGTGTATTTCATGCACTGATCTTCCAAACTTAAGCCTGTGTTAATCATCGATTAACGCCAATTGATGACTTGCATAAATTGAATATTTTATCACTCTTTAATTTAAAACTTTAGTTTATTTTTATTTATTTTGGTTGATTTTGGCTTTCATTTTTATCATTTAAATTTTATAGCAGACTTGAAGAAATTGAAACAGTCCGTGACTTTCTCACCACTTTTGTTGATCTCAAAAGATTACAAACCATT